>JAJIBD010002014.1:242500-334460 GCA_021461705.1 Cryptotis parvus
CTTTTTGGAAAAACAATATGGACATTCCTCCAAAGACTAGAAATTGAGCTCCTGTTTGACCCAGTCATACCAATCCTGGGAATATACCCTGGGAGGCCAAAAACACACAGTGGAAACACCATCTGCACTTTTATGTTCATAGCAGCACTATTCACAATAGCCAGAATATGGAAACAACCAGAGTGCCTGAGAACTGATGACTGGACAAAGAAACTTTGGTACATCTACACAATGGAATACTATGCAGCTGTTAGGAAAACTGAAGTTATGAAATTTGCCTATAAACGGATGGAAATGGAGAGGATCATGTTGAGTGAAATTAGCCAGAAGGAAAAAGACAGATATAGAATGAATGCATTTATTTGCATGATATAAATATATATTTATGTATGTGTGTATATATATATGTATATATGTATATACATATATTATGATACCAATATCCAAGATCAGGCAAAACATGAATCAGGTCTTCTCAACAGGTGGAATCTACCACAAACATGTGGGAGTCAGAGGTTAGGTAAGACAGAGAAGGGAACAGTGTGCTAATAATTGTCAAAAGTGATAATTCCAGCCTAGAACTGAGCATTGAACATATGCAAAAAGATACACATGATAAACTCTAAATGTATGTAATACAATCCACAATGTGTAAGAGAAGGAAAAAAGAGAAAGAGAAGAGATAAAGAACCTGCCATAGAGGCAGGCTAGGAGAGGGAGAAGGAACTGGGGACATTGGTAGTGGGAGATGGGCACTGGTGGAGGGATGGGTGCTGGAACACTGTATGACCGAAATCCAAACATGAACATCTTTGTAATTGTATATTTCATGGTGGTATAATAAAATATTGAAAACAAAACAAAACAAAACAAAGGGCTCCTCTGTGCTGTAACTATCCTTTGATCTAATTCATTCCTCATCAGTAAGAATTGCACTTTGGGTATCATTTTCCCAGATCAGATGAAGATGGGGGCTGATGTCATGCCCTCCAGTATAAACTGAAATAAGGAAGAAGCTTTCAGGGGAACCCAATTCTATTTGAAGCCGAAGTCTTTGGCTTGAACCTAAGCATGGACTCTGGGGTCAGACTGCCTTTGGCAACTGCTGCACCTCTGGTCACGTCATCTCTGAATGTTTTTTCCTTGTGGAATGGAGTTGCCGCCAGCACCCACTTCAGAGGGTTATTGTGAAGAGCATCTCCTGTAGCCCTGTGCTTGGAAACAAGCTTGTCCGGGACCTGGAAAAGTTGCATTTTGGGTTTTTAGGAAGAAAATTACATGCTTTCTATTGGTGAGCTCAAACAACCCTCTTTCACGGTCTCAAGAATCAGACAAGCTAATGTGGGATATTTAACAGGGGGAAAAGCACACATGTCTAAAACACAGAGAAATTCCCCATGATAAAAACAGGCAAACAAACAAGGAACACGCTGAATGTGAAAAAAGGCAGGGTGTTCGGGTAAACTTCCTCCTGGGGATAGCACTGTCAAGGCAAAGGAAATCTGTTGTCTCCCAGAAGCCCAAACACACACATTCATGCCAACACCTGAGAGAACTTTTCCCCTGTGCACTGAAGATGGGCGCTGGGCAGGTGCCAGGTGCTGGAAGCTGTTCCACGGCCTAGGAGGTGCCAGTCCCGGCAGGTGCTTCCACTCTCGGTACAGATGATGGGGCTCCAAAGCCTTCCATCTACGGCAGTCAAGGGCAATACAATGACAACAGTCTGACAAAGCCCCTGACAGCCTGGGCTAGAAGCCAATTCCGCACTGGCATTTGAACCAGGGATCTGTTTTGATCATACTTGATCATACTTGGAAATCTACGAAGCACAGCTAAGAGCAGTTGGAGGGAGAGATCGGGGCGAGGGGGAGGGAAACAGAGAGAGAGACTGTTCCAGAAACTGCACTCTGGGTTCTAGGTTAATTATTTCTTTTCAGGGAAAAAAAAATCAAACTTCACCAATAAGACTGTGAGCTCCTCGAAGACAAGCATGCTGTTGGGTTTGCCAAATAGCCTGATCGGTGTTACCCACAAACCAAACACTAAATACTACTTGTTGCACTGAGGAGTGGAACTGAAATGAACAGGGGAAGTGGAGGAAATGAGGCAGGGTAGAAGGGAAGGCATGGCAGCACACTTGGAAGAACAAGCCGGGCTTAGAGGTACTGGGGCTAGAACAAGCCAGGCTTAGGGGTACTGGGGCTAGAACAAGCCAGGCTTAGGGGTACTGGGGCTAGAACAAGCCAGGCTTAGAGGTACTGGGGCTAGAACAAGCCGGGCTTAGGGGTACTGGGGCTAGAACAAGCCGGGCTTAGGGGTACTGGGGCTAGAACAAGCCGGGCTTAGGGGTATGGGGGCTAGAGTGAAGGGGATTGGGGGAAATTCAACTTCACAGACACTGATGCTGTATCTGCAGTCCAGGAGTGCGCATCTGGAAGCCATATGGGAGCGACTGATAGAACAAGACTGGAGCATAGATTTCAAAGAGCATCAAAGGATAAGAAAACTTGAAACCACGTTCCAACAACAATTTCTTAAAGAAAATGTGAAATTTGCTGACTATAGGGAGCATGCTTATGCTTTAAAATTCCAAGCGGGTATTATGTAAAGTAAGGACCATCTTTTTTTTTTTTTTCTTTTTGGGCCACACCTGGTGATTCTCAGGGGTTACTCCTGATTCTGCACGCAGGAATTACTCCTGGCAGTGCTCAGGGGACCATATGGGATGCCGGGGATCAAACTCGGGTTGGCCTTGTGCAAGGAAAATGTCCTCTTGCTTCAGTATCGCTGCAGTGTTGTCCAGCCCCAAGGACCATCTTTTTTTTTTTTCTGTTACTCTGCTGGACTGATCTTGGACCAATGTCTTTTGAATACGGATTTGGTTTGAAAGAAGAAAGAATTTCACCCAGCGCAGAAGAGCATTTACAACAGGTTACAGCCTGGTATGTCCATGTCTCTGCCCAGTGTTATAAACTTCTGGAGGGCAGGAAATGTGTTATTCATCTCTGAATCTTCAGTTAATAGTATCATCCTTGACTCAGCTCAGGTGTAATGCGAACATTTGTTAGAAGAGCAACTAAATGGAATGAGGGAATTTGTTCACACACACATTTCCACTGGGCTTCATTCAAGAGAATGATTTAGGGACTAGTAGGACAAGGGAATTAAAGATAAACCGAGTGTCATCTGTCTTCCACACTGCAATGCTGTGATTCTATGAGTCAGGGTGAAAGGGGACATATGTGGGCCTGATTAAGAACTTTAGGCTCGGTTCCACTTCTGACACTGCATGCTAGGTCCCCTTAGCAAGGCTCCGCCTTCTCTTAGGAGTGTATCAAAAAGTCACGGAATTCATTCAACGAAATATTTACTAAGCATCTACTCTGGCACAGAAAATACTTCAGTGAAACAGATGACTTACAATGATTGGAATCTAACACGAGTGAGTAGAGGTCAAAGGTTGGGCAGTATGCTAAAAATTGTTGGAAATGATAACGTAATGCCAGACTAGAACTGAGAATAGAATGTAGGCAAAGGGATATACATTCTAACCTCTAAGTGTATATATTGCAAGCCACAATGTATAAGAGAAGAAGAAAGGAGGAGGAGTGGGAGGAGGAAGAGGAGGAGGAGAATAAGGAGGAGGAGGAGGAGGCCTAAATAAAGGCAGGCTGGGGGAGGGAATTTGGGGATATTGGAAGGGTGCTGAAGGGATGGGTGCCGGAACACTGTGTAGCTGAGACCCAAGCATGAACAGCTTTGTAATTGTATGTCTCACAGTGGTATAATAAAAAAAAAACTTAACACATGAAAACAGAAAGAAATAGATGACTTAGACCAATGCTTCAAAACTGGGAGAGTTTTGAGAGCCCCAAGGATATTCCAAGGGAGTCACAGGTGAAAAAAATCACATAAATGGTGGTGATGGCACAAGACTGAGGAGACATCTAACAGGACAGGGCGGGGCCACAGCAGGGAAACAAGTTCAAAAGCAGGGATGGGGGAGCAGGGGTATAGTTGGGTAAGCTGTGAAACCTTGGGTTAGACCCTCCGGCTCTAGCATCCTGCATCCTGAGATCTTATTAAGCAAACCAACTTGGCCCTCCTCAGAAAACTAGACCAGCAGATACAGAAAGGTGAGAGAACAGTCATGTTTCTGGCCTGAGGGAAGAGAAAGAAGTTTGTTCTTCCAAGGGCAGACTCCAAATTTTGCTTTGTCCTTAGATAGCAACAACCCACTTCCTGTGTCCCTGAGAGGTGCCTCCGGCCAAGAACAAGGACACACATAGTGTCTGGAACCAGAGGCCATCCACCACGCTGGGTGTCTCCGGCCATAGCTCCTGCTTCATTTTCTGTGGCTGCTAGCGGCCTTGGTCACAGTCATCAGAGTCCTGAGTTGCCTCTGGACTCTGCATCCCCAGAGAATCCCACACACCTTAAGTCTTCCCATCCCTCTGTGCTGGGAGCCTGTGCCCCCGGAGGATATGGAGATGCTTGAAGAGACAGAACGTGCTATTGTTCATGGGTACAGGGCCTGTGAAGGAAAGGAAGGTGCTTGGATGCTTAGACACACTTTTCTTCTCCTTGAAGATCTATAGAACTTCACCCCCAGCTCCATCTGAGAAGTGAGGACCCGGCAATGGTTTCTGCCTAAGCAGCAGGTAGACCAGGTGACTGGCCCAGCTTACAGGATGCTAGTGAGGACTAACCTCCAGAGCCAACTCAGGAGAAGTGCAATTCTGCACATGAGACCTGAGGCACAGGGCCCCGAACCAGAGTCCTACCTTTTAGGATCTGAACTCAAAAGAGCTGGAGGAATGTGGCGGTGAGTGGAGAGAGAGGAAGCAAGAAGAGACAGCTGGCAGAAGAGCCAAATACTATCGTTTTTTTTTAAGTATTTTATTATACCACCGTGAGATATACAAATAAAAAGATATACAATTAAAAAGTTCATGTTTGGGTTTTGGTCATACAGTGTTCCAGCACCCGTCCCTCCTGGAAGGGAAGGAAAAGAGAAAGAGAGAGAAAGACAAAGAGCCAAGTACTATCACTTTTGCCAGTAGAAGCTAAGCTTGGAGGAGAGAGTCAGGAGAGAAAGGAAGGGAGCTCGGGGTTGAAGCTCTGAGACACAGAGATGACACACTGACTACCAGAGGCAGAGAATGAATTGTGCCTTGGGAGCTTTACAGCATCCGTTTTAGTCCATACTGTGAGAACGACTGTGAGACAACTTTACAGCCACCCCTGCCTTTCCTTGAGGTCCATGAAGTGTGTTGAGGCTCCTTATAACAGAAATAACTCAGTTACTTCTGTTCAACTTCTGCCTGACTGGGTTTTGCCTCATAGTGTGAAGGCTTTGGTGATAACAAGGGGTGCAGCACTACATGCTCTAAAAGCTTTGCTACTCAGGTTTTATTTCTCCATTACGGTTTTGGAGGAAGGAAAGCTGCTACGGATTATCCCCACTCTGTGAGTGACAATATGAAACGTCAAAAACTCACCCACATTAAGCAGCTAATAAGTGGTCGGGTTAGAGTTAAGATATTCAATTCTACACTGACTTAAACGCGGGATTCTTCTACACCACACGGGACAACCCAATATGAAAACATGCTGATCTCAGTGTTATAGAATCAGGATTCGCTAGACAATGCTTCTGGGATCAGAATATTCCAAAGATGGCCTATTTGGACTTTGTTAATAGAAATTCTGGTTTTCATATACCTGAAAGCATCAAAAATGCAGCACTGCCATTCGTAACTGGACAGTATCTGTTGACTATCCATTAGTTATTCATGCAAACATGTCCCTATGTTTGAATGTCTGATTGGCAGGAGTCAAAGTAAAGCCCAAAGAGAAAGATTTTTTAGCCTCTGGATTCAGGAAGTCTCTAAATTCTAGCTCTTTTTCTTGAGGAAGTTGCTGTATCTAGAATCTCATGTTTCCTCACTTGGGAAATGAGAAAGTCACTTTGCCTAAAACACGTGTAAAGACAAAACCAAACCACTTAAATGTGTGTGTGACTCTATAAGCACACGTGTATATGTATGTATATATACACACATACACGTGTGTGTACCTATATGATACGTGCTCAGGAAATACTGCTTTATCTCATCCCTAGTAGTGTTTCAATGATCTTCAGACAGTGCCCGTGTTAGCCATGAGAGAACGACTTATTGGAACATGGTTATCTGAGTCCCACTCCAAGAGTTTGACTCAATAGGTCTGGGAGAGGTGATGCCCTTGGTCCACGTACCACTTTGCCACTTTGAAAAACATGGGTTTGGAAGAAAGGCTGAGACTTTATACAAAGCCATGCAATGGCAGTTTCCGCAGTGTAGTGGTTATCATGTTCGCCTCACAGGGCCATCCAAAAACATGTGTGTGTGTGTGTGTGTGTGTGTGTGTGTGTGTGTGTGTGTGTGTGTGTGTGTACGCATGTGCATGCAGAGAACTCTAAAGCTACCCAGGAGCATGCAGAATAACTCGTGGACTTCCAGAAGAAAGGCTTGCCCCCCACTCCTTGGGGGCCGGTATCTGAAGAGCTCTGAAAGAACAGAAAGGCTTTTGAAATGCAAAGAACTTCCGGGCCGCAGTGGGGGTCGAGGAGGAGCCAGACCCAGAATAATCTTCTTTGCTGCTCCCACACAGTGACCTGTTGCTCCTCATGCCAACTCTGTGTCAAGTCTGTTCAAAACAGATTATTTAAGAGATCAGAATTTCAAAAGCTCGACAACTCTGCTGGCTCCAGAGTTCCAGCTAATGAGCATCACGAAGCAGGAATTAGTCTGTGATGACAGACAATGCTGAAACAGAAAGGGGCTCTGAGGAGGTGGGGGTGAAGGGAGCTGCTAATTACTCCCCCAAACACTTCTTCGGGCCTGTCATCAAGCCTGATACTGCTCACAAGCCTCACAGCAAACCTAGTCTCGTACCCGTGTCAACAGTCAGGTCTGAAAAGCCATGGAAATGATGTAGAGATGACCTAGCTACTTGCAAGCTAAAAACTTACTCTTCTACTGGCCTGGGTTCCCTGGGGAAGGGGCAGTGTTCAGGTCCAGTGACCATGGCTCCAGACTGCTCAGCGCTATGGAAGTGCTCTCAGCTTAGCCTCGCGCACCCACCTGTAGGTGACACCCTGGGACTGAGCTTCTTGATCTCATTGTGCCTTAAAGGGCACCAGCTGCATTTCTATGATCACCTGTTGATGACCTGGTGTTTCTCAACAATGGAATGGGCTGTTGGGGCTTTGTGAAAAGGAAAGTTGGTGGATGTAACAACTCCTGACACCTGTGTTGGAGAATGCAGAAAAAGAGCCCACTTGGGTAGGATCTCCTGTTAAACGGCAACCCCAACTCTGGTCAGCCAGAGCCCCCTCTGAAGCTTCCTGCACCTTGGCACCTGGGACAGCTGCCTAGTGACCACGGCCTGGAACCTCCAGAAGGCACTGGAGGGCATCTTTAAGCCCCTGAAGAGTCACTGGCCACCTGCCCAGGAACTCAGTCGTGCTTTGATACCTTAATGCTTGCTCTTAAGCAAGTTTATTTTAGGTAGGAATTTGATATCACCATAAAATAATGACTTGCTAGTCCTAATTATGCTTTTTTTCCCAGTGTGCTAAAACAAACACTTAAGTTTTGAAATAAAGTATATCTCTGTATAATGCAACATAATCTCAAGAATTATACTCTGGGAGACATGAGAGCAGAGAAAGCCCAAATGTCTGAACAGAAGCATGAGGATCCAACTTGTCTTCTCTAATAAACTGTCTCTGTCTAAAGAGTTTTCCAGTCATGCTGCTGCCAAAGTGTTTCCTCCCTTCTTCTGAACCCACACACCCTACAAAATCTTCCTCAGTGTGTCAAATCCTGGTGACCGCACCTGCAAACACACATTCCCCCGTATAACTTCTATCCACCCTACAGGGCCCAAATTACTTTCATGAAACCTTCCTAGATTTCTCCTAGTAAGACAATCTCTGTCTATGTCTGTCTCTCTGCCTCTCTCTCTCTCTCTCTCTCTCTCTCTCTCTCTCACACACACACACACACACACACACACCACATACCCCCAAATCCCAATGGCAATTTGCTTGAAAACCCTTCATTTACCAGCTACTTTTTTGTACCTTGAGGTTTAGTTATTATTGAATATAATAATATTCCCCCTGTCGTGGTCAGTGAATTCCCGAGAGACGGGGTCCATTCCAGCTCCTCATCTTGTCTGTGTCCCCAGCAATGGGCACATGCCTTGTTTAAAGTAGCAGCTACTATCTACAAGGGGTTAATATCCAGGATATATCAGGCACTGGTAGCTCTTCACAAGAAAAAAAACAGCCAAGCCCATCAAAAAAGGGGAGAAGAAATGAACAGATGCTTCCAAAAAGAAGAAATTTGAATGGCCAAAAGGCAGATGAAAAAGTGCTCTTCATCATTAATCATCAGGGAGCTGCAAATCAAAACAACAATGAGGTACCATCTCACACCACAGAGACTGGCACACATCCAAAACAGCAAGAACAACCGGTGCTGGCGTGGATGTGGGGAAAAAGGGACTCTCATCCACTGTTGGTGGGAGTGCCGCCTGGTCCAGCCTTTTGGAAAACAATATGGGCATTCCTCCGAAAACTAGATATTGAGCTCCCATTTGATCCAGCAATAGCACTCCTGGGAATATACCTTGAAGACCCAAAAACACATAGCAGAAACACTACCTGTACTTCTTAATTCATCGCTGCACTATTCACAATAGCTAGAATATGGAAACAACCTAAGTGCCCTAGAACAGAGGACTGGCTAAAGAAATTGTGGTACATCTACATGATGGAATACTATGCAGTTGTCAGAAAAGACGAAATTGTGAAACTTACCTGCAAATGGATGGACATGGAGACTATCATGCTGAGTGAAATTAGTCAGAAGGAAAAAGACAGATATAGAATGACTGCATTCATTAATGGGATATAAATATATACCTGTGTTTTACTGAGTGTGGGCAATAGTAATGTCAGACTAGAACTCATTGAATATACACAAAGAGACTTACATGATAAACCCTTAATGTCTGCAGGGCTAGCCGCAATGTGTAAAAGAAGGGGGAGAGAGATGCAGCGGCAGAGAGAGACAGAGACAGAAAGAGAGAAAAGGGGGGTACCTGCTACTGAGGCAGCCTGGGGGGTGGGCGGGAGGGGGTGTGGGTATACTGATGGTGGTGATGGGGCATTGGTGGAGGGATGGGTGCTGGAATACTGTATTACCAAGAACCAATTATGAACACCTTTGTAACTATGTTTCACTGTGGTATAATAAAAATTAAAAAAAAAATAAAGTAGCGGCTACTAAACACCCATTAAAAACCAAATGGAAAAAAAGCAATTTGTGGTCGACTTCAGGTTCTCTAATGTCTAGCTTCTTCTCCGAGTGCCTTTGGGGGTGTGTACATGAAGAAGTGTATGTAGAATATTTACTCCTTTCTTTTTATTCATTTTTCCCCTATTCTATTTTAATAGCTTTCTTTTCAAACAGAGGCTCCACTTTTTCTTCCACTAGATAGATTATATTGTTAGACATCGCCGGCTCTCTGTCCCCCAAATGGCACAAACCATGGGTTTAGGGAGCACAACAGATAGGACTTAGTGGGGTCCCCACTCTTTCCCTTAGACACTGTCAGATGGTGCCTCTGAATCACAAACTTGAATTGTTCCTATCTAGACCTAGCAAGGTACCAAGATGAACAAGATGGAGACCGTCTCAGTCTCAGCTGGGTCTTTACCAAGATTGTACTGTGCATCAATTAGGCCCACAGTGATTGGACCGGTACTTCTTTCTTGTTTGCCTAACAGGTAACACTCAACATAATAACTTAGGTATATATCTTTGGGCTAGAGGCCAAGTGGGACTTCTGTTGGCCGCCAAATCCAATTAAAGATTGTGATAATGCAATTATCTGATGCAGTTAAATATTTGAGAGCTACTGTGGCCACCGAGATCCATCATCTCCTTAGCTTCCAGGCAAAAACTTACGCAATGGCAAAAGCAAAAAGCTGTACATCTCGCCAGGAACCGAGAAACAGTGTCTGCCCGGCAAGTACAAAGGGTCTGTCTGAGTGCATGGGTACATAAGCATCCTGAGTGTGGCTACATGGTGGTCAGGCCTGACCTGGGCCTCACCTGCAGAGGGCGCCAGTCCACTCTGGGGAACAGGCTTCCCGCTGACCTCATCCCAACACCAGGGTGAATGCCTGGGTCTGAGCTCCCTGCAGAGGGCCCTTACCCCCACAGGTGCTATTCCTCTGGAAAGCCTGAGTTGCAGCACCTCCTGTGACTCCGTCTCGCTTTCTCTCTGCCGGGGTTGTGGAGTCTTGGGGACTGGGGTCTGCGTAGGCAGTGACCCTGGTCCCGTGCTCCTTGGGAAGGAGGAAGAATGGCCTCATTTCACAGAAGCCGAGTTTGCCTACATTCGTTCACAGACCCGGGAACGTCTCTGTCTTCACGCTAACTGCCAGGACAGAAGGTGAAGAGAAAGCTGCCAGGTGGGGACACAGTCCAGATTGGTCAAAGCCACACTTGTGTCGGGCCTCCCTCTCCTGCCCCCATGCAGATCCTCACCTGAGGCATGACCGAGGTGCACTGAGGTCACTTTCCCTTCTAGAGTCCTGCCATGCCCGTAGCATCGGGACAGCTGCACTCATCTTTCTCTTAAGACCAGCACTGAGCGCTCACTCCTGCCTCCCTCCTGGGGCACACATCTCACAAGTTAAGGTACGTGATCCCCATTTTCCAGAGAGAAAACAGAGGCTCAAGCAAGCAACATGACTTGCCCCATATCACAGAGGCAAAACTGTGAGGTTCCCCTAAAATGAGTTACGGAAAACCTTCCTAAAGCCAGGGGCAGGAGTTAAAAAGGAGCTTAATTGTCCCCACCCTTGTTGTTGGCCCCTCAAACTCTCCTGGCAGCTCAGGTGAAACTGCTCAGTTGTTCCCATACTGTCCCTATCTGTCACCGTTAGTGCCTGAAGGACCACGGTGGAGTCAGAGCTCCTCAGCCCCCCAATTCATATCCAGAAGAAAAGCACCAGCTTGGGCGAGTGCCTGCTGAGGCTCAGTGAAGCCACCTGTGTCCTGTATCTTTGCAGGGTGATTGGGGACACCCAGGAGGGTCATGCTGTGGCCGGTGATGGCAGAGAATGAAAGCAGCAAAGCCAGAGGAAGAAGCTGCGTCTCGGATGCTGCCCGGGACCCCCCAGGACTGGAGCTCTGTTGGGGGCTGGGCAGAAGGACACGCACAGCTCCAAGCCAGACAGGACCACGTTCGAGGGCAGGGGTTGTTGGATTAGGGTGTGAGGAGGGGAAGAAGGGTGTCAATCAGTCAGGAGGGACTCAAGGGCTCCCTATTTTCATGACTGGTGGCCCTGTACTTGTCTATAGCCAAATGCCTGGTGTTGCCAACGATTCTCTGTGAACAAGCTCCAGAAAGGAGAGCCAAGCTTTGGGCTGGCTGGGCACAGACTTCTGACTCCTTCAGGAAATATCTTCATTCAAATCCTCTATTCCCATCTGCCTCAGACTGAGTGACAGCCTCACAGCACAAACCAAGGCAGGCCCGAAGAGCCCCCACTATATGCCAGGCAGGTGCTATCTCACTAACCCCTTCTGAAGCTAGGGAGCGGTGCTGTGGGGGTGGGGATAAATGTCCTTCACAAGGTCTTACGGCTGTGTGACTGCACTGGATGGGACACAGATACACAGACACACACAGACACATAGACACACACAACACAGACACACAGAAAGACACACACGCAGACACACACAGACACACAGAAACACACAGACACTCAGACAGACACACAGACACACACAGACTCACAGAAACACACAGACACACACACATTCTTGAGCCCAGACAGCTCTACCAGCCTTCTGCTCCCCAGACAACTGTCATCCTACAGTTCTATCCTGTGATTCCTCCCTTGCTCCCTCCCCATTCACACCCTTTCTGTATTTTGGGGGCCACCCCAGTCTACAGCAACTCTCTGGCTGTACAGTCCCTTGGCCATTTGTCCACTCTGCACCATGTGGTCCTCTTGCTGCTGCTTCAGGGTTTTCAGGGCTAAGTCTCCTCCATGTGGGAGAAGCTCGGAGTCCACGAGGACCCCACAATACACTGCTTCTACCACCACAGGGAGCAGCATCACACTTTGCTTTTTAAAAAAAGTACAGATACAATATGGCTTTTAATTGATTTGCTTTTTATAGGAATTAGCAGCGTTGAGCATAAACTGATCTAAATTTGGTTTCAGACATGTCTTCAGGGAAAACACAAATGACAATGTGAATGCAAACTCTGGAAGAACAACGACGCTCGTGTCCGCGGCACCCTCAGCAAGGCACTTACTCATCACACTCCACGTGCACGGACTCCTCTCGCCTCAGAACCAACCCGGGCTGCTCATCTCTCTACTGTTGACCTGACCATGGTTGCCCAAGGCAGCAAACACAGTTGACAAGAGATGGAACAGGGATTTGACCCTCAGTGCCCAAGTATTAGCTCTCATGTGGAGTCCATCAAGCACCATGGACAGGATGCTAGATTACCTAGATCTCTAGATCCCTAGATTCCCTAGGTTACCTCGCATCCCAGCAACCTTGCTTAACCCTGATATGAGACCCTTAGGTAGAAAGGATTCTTACGTAGTCACAGCACACACTTCCGGGTAGAACACTGAAGGCAGAATTTGCTAATGAGTTATACAAGAGGGTTGGACTGAGGGAGGCTTGTAGGAGGACCCAGCCCAGTTGAACTTGGTCGACTTCTTTCTGTGACCCCAATGCACACTTCCCAGTTCCTTCTTCTTTGACCTTCACAGTAGTCATTTCTTTATCCAAACCATAAGAATATATGCACATACTTCATTGTATTTATTTGGGGTTGGGTCACACCCAGCAATGCTCAGGGGTTACTCCTGGCTCTGCACTTAGGGATCACTCCTGATGGGACCTGGGGGCCATATGGGATGCTGGGGATTGAACCTGGGTTGTCTGCGTGCAAAGCAACCCTCTGTACTATTGCTTGGGCCCCTACCTATGCCTTTTACCAGACAGCAACACTCTGAAGTGTACAATGAGCAACAGCAGTGCTTTGCTGCGCCTCTGTTCCCCGAGTCATCCCAGCCCTCTCACTTCCCTCAACATTTCAACCATTCTTCAACTTGCTTCCACCTTTCCAAAGAAGATGCTGACACAGTTGTTAGTGACATAGAGCGGGAGTCCCCTGCTGCTTCCACTGTTAGCGACCATTTTTGTCCACTAAGATCTCTCTACTTCTGTTCATTACGACCTCATGGAAAAGCATCAGTTTTTTTGCTTCGCTTCTTGGTCCTCATTAGTGGTTATTTATTCACTGCCACACATCTCAAATCCTTCTCAAACGGAGTCTGTCACTGGTCACACAAGCAGGTGACCCGTCTGGCCCACCAAACAGCCAGGTCCACTCCCTGGGTGGGGCCTCCCTACATGATCTGGACTGAGGGCTAGTGCTGTCGCCCTTCTGCCCCTCCGGTTTGTACTTCTCTCATTGACTGCGCCCCCTTTGCCCCACCCCCCCATATCGCCCTCCTGGTTTAATTCCTTGCTTTGCAGGAATGTGTTTTCTAGCTGTTTTCTCTTTCATTTGGTAAAGCAAGATGGTTTTTATTAAAACTCATTTAGAAAGATGTGAGGAAAGAGAAAGGGAAAAGTTATGTGTTCAGGAGAAAACACAGGCTTCTCCAGAGTGGAAAGAGTTGAGCAAAGAAACACAGAGGCAAGCAAACGAGCTATGTGTTCAGGGGAGAAGAACACAGGCCTGCACAGCAAGGTTCGAGCAGTTTCCTGAGGACAGCTGAAAGGAGGTCTGGTTTCAGGATGATGCCTGGCTTCAGATATGTTTGCTCTACCCTTAGGGTTGCTTGATCACTGACCCTCTGTGCAATCTCCGACATCCCATATAGTCCCCTGAGCACCTATAGAAGTAATTCCTGAGTGCAGAGCTAGGAGGACCCCTGAGCATCGCCAGGTGTGACCCAAAAGAACAACAACAACAAAAGATTTAGACTGTAAAGTCTGCAAGCACTTATCCTTCTTCTTCTTTTTTTTCTTTTGGGTCACACCCAGCAATGCTCAAGGGATACTTCTGGCTCTGCTCTTAGGATTACTCCTGGAAGGAGGAGTAATCCTGCTCAAGGGACCATATGGGATGCCGAGGATCGAACCCAGGTCAGCCGCGTGCAAGGCAAATGCCCTTTCAGCTGTGCTATCGCTCCTGCCCCTGTTTTTACTTTTTGACTTTCTCTCGTCCCACTAAATATATCTAAGATATCTGCCTACACCTTTTCCCTTCTCGCCTCCTGCTGTTCATCTTGCTCTCCCCAATGATTTTTTTATAGGCCACATCCAGATAACTCACCTGCTGGCTCAGAGCTACAGGGTCATTTCCGATGGTGCTTGGGATCGAAGCTGGATCTTTTGCCTCCAAAGCACGTGCTCAACCTCCCGGACTATCTCTCCAGCCCCTGATACAACTTTTTGAGATCTAGGCTTGGTCATGCGCTCAAATGAAGCCTCTCCTTACTCTGCCTCAGTGAGCTTAGTCCCCCTTTCCCTCCAGATCCTACCAGCAGCAGAGCTCAACAGCCTTCTGGAGGGAGGTGGTGAGACACCCCTGGCAGGGCATTGCTTCCTTGTTCAGCTGCGGCCACCACCACTATCAGCGGGCAGAGTGGTGTATAGAAGATGAGGGAGAGACTCAGGAAAGACTGAAGCAGGAAGAATGAAAGAATGGATGGAGCAGCCCAACCATAGGAGAACTGCATCTAAACCCAGGTGTGAAACCACATCTTCTGGTTGGGTGATCTTGTACCAGTTAAAACAACCTTGAGTCAAGAGCCTTAATACTGCAACCTAAAACTCTGGCTTTGCTAACTAGGGACAACACAACCATTAGTTCCATCCTACATCATGGAAGGTCATGATGTATATCATATAATGGTCAAGGTAAGCTCAAAGACCTGTACCTCATCAGTAAGGCTGAGAGTCCAACTCTACACAAGGGATTATGGCTGAGGAGATGCGGCCACACAGAAAATCCACCTCTGCTTTGGGTGTGAGGGACACAGAAAACAGAATGGCTGGTAAGGCCAGGTTATGCTTTCTGGTACTGGAAAGATAGTCTATGATGTTAGGCCACTTGTCTGATGCATGGCTGCAAAGGTGATAACCCTGGTTTGAATCCTGATGCTACATATGGTCTCTACAATGCTGGAAGTGACCCAACCCCAAATAAATCAATAAAAACTTAAAAATTGGCAAAACCATGCTTTCTCTCTTAAAGGACAGGAGTTCTCTTTCATCCCATGCTAGTTTTCTAACCCTAGGTGTTCAGGAGGGAAACACTGCCCAGGGGATCTGATCTTTTACCTCAAGCAAAGTTGAGCACCAGAAAGCATGGCGACCCTTTGCAGTTGGGAGTTAGAACTTAATTCTTGAAAAAGCAAAAGACAAAAACCCCAACCCCCAAACCATACGCACAGAAAGATAAGATTGCAGCTATTCCTGTCCAGGGCCCCAGTAGCACTCGATGGACCGCATGAGCGGCAGGCTCTGGCTGGACTCATCCTTTCCTGGTCTGTTTTCCTGAGCACCATGTGGCCCACAGGGGAGTTGAAGACACATACAAAGACCTCAACTCTGGGAGATTATGGGGAGAGGAAGGGCTCTTCTCTCACAGCCCACCAGCAAGGGTCAGAAGCACTGTAAAAGGGTCCACTGAGGAGCAGCTGACCTGATGGCCAGCCTCACAAACCCTCTGACCTCTCAAAATGTTGACATTTCTGTAGCAAGGAGAAAGCAGTGATGACTTAAAAGACTTGAGTTCAAGTTCAAATTTTCAAAGATTGCTTAGCAAATTCCATTGTTATGCATAGAGAAAAATGTGTACGAACCTGAACATAACTTCTGTGCCCTCCTTCTGGGACTGAAAATTATAAGCATTTTCCCCATGTTTCCTAGTCTTCAGGGTGATAATTTTTAATGGCGAGGTATCCATAATTTACTCTACACTTATTATTAGACCTTGGCTTCTTCCCAAGTCTTCATAATTGTAAGCAATGCTGAGATAAGCAATGCATATCTTTTTAGGTATTGGTTTATTTCTCTTTCTTTAAGAAAGACTCTAGAAGTTAAAAATAAAGCACTTTTATGATTTAATAAAGATTGCCAAATTGCTTTCCCGAAGGGTCACACAGATTTACAACACAGCTCATAATACATGTGGTTACAGTCCCACGGCAACCCGTCGGGATGGGGTACTAAGTTGGGGAGGTGTGTGGGCTCTATTTTATTAGATAAAACATACATAATTATTTAATATACATTTATTAGATTATTTATGAGGTGAAATATATTCTGGAAGCTTTTCTACGTGAACTTTAAGCCATTTATCTATGGATGGTTATGCTTCCCCCCACCAGCAAATACACTTTAGTATAATATAGACGTTAACCCCTGGCTCTCAACATTATGCATTTTCCCAGTCTACTCTTTATCTTATATTCCTTAGTCTTTGTAGCTTGCAATTTCATCAGTGATGTTTAAGCTTTGAAAGCCGGAGAGACAGCACAGTGGGCAAGGTGCTTGCCTTGCACATGAATCCTACATAGTAAATGGTCTTTCAAGCCCATCCAGGAGTGATCCCTGAGCACAGAACCATGAATAAACCCTCAGTAGGTGTGGTATGTAAACCCCGCAAGGCAAATATAATACAATGAAGTAAAAACAAAAAGTTCTTCAAGCCACAGAAAGGGGCACACTAGGCTTTATCTTTCTTTTGTGTGATTTTAAACTTCTTTAGTCCATCTGGAGTTTATTTGGGCATGTGGTGTGAGGTAAAATCTGGCTCAGACAAGGAAAACTCAGATTCTTTCAGGGACAAGGTAGGTGAGTTAAGGGAGTGAGACAGGCAGGAAAAAAAACAAAGGGAGGAGGTGAGGTCTCATCTTTTCAGGGACTCTTGCCTGTAAGAATCTTGGCCTACATTTTTAAGGGAATCCATAAATCACAAAACGGGAAATCACTCAACTTTTAAATTCTGGGTCACCATTCAGACTAAATCCTCTTCTCTGTGCCGACTGGTTTGTCTTTGAAGGCGTCTTTGCAGCTTTTTAATTTTTTTTTAATTGAATCACCTGTGAGATACACAGTTACAAAGTTGTTCATCATTGACCTACCTGGTACCTTCACCAGTGCACATTTCCCATCACCAATGTCCCCAGTTTCCTTCCTGCCCCTGCGCCAGCCTGCCTCTATGGCAGATCTCTCTCTCTCTCTCTCTCTCTCTCTCTCTCTCTCTCTCTCTCTCTCTCTCTCTCTCTCTCTCTCTCTCTCTCTCCTCTCTCTCTCTCTCTCTCTCTCTCTCTCTCTCTCTCTCTCTCTCTCTCTCTCTCTCTCTCTCTCTCTCTCTCCCCTCAGCCCCACCTGTTTTGGGCATCATGGTTTGCAATACAGGTAGTGAAATGTTGTCATTTTTGTCCCTTTACCTACTTTGAACACTCAGTTCTTGTCTAGAGTGATCAAACAGCCTATGTTTTAAATGGACACTTCTGTATGTTATCGCAAAATGCACTGACTAAACCTAGTTTTCCCCACTAATTCGTTTGCAAAGCTTCCTTCTCCAGATATTGAAAACTCACAGATAACTAGGATTTTCAGGCTATTGTATGACACCCATCGACTTGACACCTATTCTCCTTTATTATAAATCTACGATATTTAATGTCTTTAAAGACTGCGCCTTCATTATCCTACTTTTTGGGAATTTCTTCCATACTTTTCCTCTGCTTATTATTCCAGATGAAGTCTTAAAATCATGAAATCAAATAGCTTAAATTCCCTTTAGGATTCTGTTTGGCATTCCATTAAACCTATAAATCGGCATATTCAGAGTTTTTCACCTTCTCATCTAGGAGCGTGTTATATTTCCTAATTATTCATGTCCTGTTTTATAGTTCCCAATAAATTTTTGCTGTTCTTTGTCACGCAGCTCACATATCGTTCTCATTAAGATGATATTTTAATTTTATTGATTTTTTTTTGGACCGGGACATTTTCATTATATTTCATAACTGGTTCTACAAGTATATGGGAAATCTATTGACTTTCAAAAGCTACCCTGTACCCCAGGTACACGTTCTGAATCTTTATTAAAGACAGCAGTCTTCGTAGTGGATGTTTCTGTGTCTTCTAGAGTACAAATGCATCCTTCACAAAAATCGGTAACTGTCTCAGCCTCTCATTCTGTTTTCTATGTCACGTTGGCTTAAGCTTCAAGAATATTGCCAATAATTAGATAGAGCCTTATTTACTAGTCATTTTAAAGGGACTTTTCTCAATGTTTTTAAGCCATAAGCATTCTATTTTAACAAGAAATTATTGCTCCTTACAATGCTAGAAATCTCTTTCTTTGGTTTTCAATGGTTACAACTTTCCATTGTTATCAGTTATTTTTTCAGTTTTTTTTTATCGTATGTAGAACACAAATGGCAGATCTCAGCACAGTGAGTGGAAAAGACATAGGAAATTTGCAATAACAGCAAGTATGAACCACACACACACTTGGGCTGAATCCTTGCTCTCTGACCTTGGGTGACTGCCTCCTGTTTTATTTGGAAAATAGGCATAATAAATCTGGTGGTACACACTGTCAATGAGAACGAAATCAATGCAAATTAAATGAACTCGTCAATAAACAGTGCTTGATGTAGTATTTGGCCTCAGAATCCCCTCAACAGATTTCACTTTCCTCCTATATCATTGGAAGAATAAAAGAAAATGCACATTTGAAATCATAGAAATACTTTTTCAAATGTGAGCTTTCCAAAGACTAGCTTGCATCTAGGCTTGAGAAAGTGGTCTGTGAAGAGGACTACCCTTTCTCCTGGGTGCCTAGGGTTTTCCCCAAAGAGGCAGTCTCTCCTGCACTCTTTTTGCAAGGTCTTTCTTGTTTGGTGACGCAAATGAAAATAAAAAGTGAGCCTGACATGTAATATGAACCAGGAATGAAACAAACTATGCTTTTATTAGCCCCTAACATGAGTACTTTTCAGATAAAGGCCGGAACAAGCAGCCGCTCAAACTGAAACCAGATGTTTGGGGTTGGGGGCTGACCATTTTTTATAACCCTTCATGCAACACTCACAATCCTGTCATATTGACAGAAGGTCCTCTGCTCTGTTTCAGAAGCAGGAATCCAGCCCAACATGCTCAAAGGTGCCATCAGAAACCCCTGCAAGACTGGAAAGAACAAGTATCTTGTTCTCCCAGTGGAGCTCTCCGGTGCAAAGGACCCTGGCCATCCATGTCTTCAGAGAAGAGCCAGGCTGTGTATACACTGCCAGGGGAACAGGGCTCCTGGGGGCTCCAGGGAGGTAGGTCTTGTCCTGGAGATACCAGGCACACATGCAGCATGACAAGACCACGGGTCCTAAAGTCAGACAGACCTAGATTCAGTCCTTCCCTCTCTGTGAGACTGTGGGGCGGCTCATCAGATTCCTGGAGCCTCATTTCTTCTATGTGAAGTCTGGATGATTTGCTCCAGCCTCCTTGGGGCTGCTAGAACCTTCGCTAGATAATGCATTCATGCTAATGACACACACCCTTGCTGGCTCCCAGATCACCGGTGACTGTTACTGCTACTTACAACAACCAACGCAGCTTTTAGGTACCTGGTGCCAGCTTTAGAGCTGATCAAGGATTGGCTTGTTCATGGTCATCCCCTATGTGGCAGACACAAAGATCATTTTCAGGTTCAGAAAGAGGAATGCACAGATAGATGACCTGTCCTGGCCTGGGTCACACGTAGAGGGGCTACCTGTCCTGGCCCGGGTCAGGTACTGGCTTCAAACCAGCCTGTCTGGCTTCAGCTCCATGCCCGAACCACCAGACCAGGTTCCTTCTCTCTACTGTGACATTGCCCAGAGCCACTGGTTTAAATTCATGCTGCTCCTGTGGAGGGAATGCATGTCCCGTCCAGGCCGGAAGGGCCTTCTCAGGAAGGGAACCCATTTCCAGGAAGTCCTGCCGAGCTGCCCCAACAGCTGTCCTCCCAGTCCAGCCGGGCTTCATCCTTCCTCTCTGCGGTCATTCTGGGCCCACAGGAAACAGGGTCTCACTCCTCCCAGGCTTGTCCCTGCTGGCATGTGTCCTCCACTCCGTGCTCCCACCTCCTCCCATGACTCATCCCCCTCTCTCCTGGGCCTCCCATCTTCTCCCCTGGCTCCGTTCCCACAACTGACAACACGTTAGACGCTCCGCCCCCACCTGACACGAACCTTTCCCTGAACCTGCTGCCTCCTCAGCCTCCACCCGGCTCTGTGTAAAGGAATTCTTTCTCGACACCTCTGGTTCATGACTGAACTCCAGGTGACCTTGCTCCCACCTACTGTGGGGGTGCAGGCTGCTTCCAGGAGGCTGAGGCTGACAGCGGCTTCCTAAGGGCCCGTTCCAGCACCTTCTTTGTGATCAGGGCTGCCGTTTGTTCCCCAGCGAATCTGCGCATCGCTCTCCCCAGCCTTCCTTCTTCTAGGTGCTGGGGTTTCATCAGTGCTCCCCACTGCTCGGCTCTCTACTTTCCTGCTGTCCTCCGCTGCCATCCTCAATGAGGACACCTCTGGGGTCGAGCTCTAAAACAGAGGCGTCCCGAGTCAATGCAGGTGCTCACAGCAACTGCTAACTGCTAATTCCATGCAGTATCAAGGCTGACGGGAATCTCCCCTCCCTGCTTTCCTAAGAAGCCCCACTTCCTTCCTTATTCTCTAGCCAAATTTATCATCCCATGATGCATCCACTTCTCCAAGGTAGAGCCTCCCTTTCCCTTACAGCTGAAAGACAAGGGACAAAAAAGCCACATTTAACCTGCGAATATTCCTTCTATCAGACTAAAGCTGTAATTTAGAGGTTCTTTTTCCACCTAACTCTACAGGCTTCTGAAAGACTCTTTCATTAGTCACCCCATTTCATTTATTTATTTTTTGGTTTGGGGGGCCACACCTGGTGGAACTCAGGGGTTATTCCTGGCTCTGCACTCAGGGATCACTCCCGCAGCGCTGGGGGACCATACGGGATGCCAGGGATGGAAATCAGGCTGACCACATACAAGGTGAATGCCCTCCCCACTGTGCTAGCACCCCAGGCCGATAACTCCATCTTGCACTTCAGAAGTTCCCTTTGGAATGTGAAGACGATTAAATCGTTAAGAATGAAAATGGGTGCCGGGGCACATTGTAGAACCCAGATTTCTGGTATCTGAGTGGCTGCAGCCCTACCACTGACAGTTTAAGTGACCTGAAGCGGTTTTCATGTTACTCTGCACTCTCAGTCCAGCACTCTGGATGTGGATTTCTCAGGACAGAAAAAGTAGCACTTTACCTAGCAGGGCCCTGAGTTAGGGGCTGTGGCTTCCCCTGCCCCAAGAAGGTCGCTCACAAGGAGCTCATGCCCATAGAACGTTCTAGGGAACATCTATGATCTTTCACTAGGACCTCACAAACCCACGCTGAGCCGTGTTCAGGATCCTGTGACAGGCAGGAGTGGCCCAGTGGCCTCATGCGCTCATGGACTTAGGCTCTGCTTCTCCAGTTCTAAAGGGCAAGGCAGGACAATTCACGACCCTCTGCAGAGACCATGTGCAAGTAAAAGGGACGGCTACTATCTTGCCATCTCACCCAACCACTTCCCCTTGGGGTAACCCCTCATTCCGCTCACTCCCACTCCAGCCCTGAGTCGGGAATCCCAACTATTCCTATGCTGCTTTCCAGTTCACAAGCACTTTGCTCACAGCAGGTGCGCTAACACCTCCCACAGCCAAGGCAGAAGCAGGGGGGCTCTGTCGCCCACCTCTCGGCTCCTAGGAAGTGAGGTGCTGGGGCATGCACACGCCTCTGAAGAGTCGTCCATGAAAGGGCTGTTCCCTCAGCCCACGGCAGGCTCCTGGCAGTGAGGATTCTCTTCTCTTCGCGGCGGTATCCCCAGCACTTAGCCAAGCAGATGTTCAGCAAATGTGGACCGTGTTAGGCATTTACAAACGTGCTGAGAACTGAGGATGGGCCACATGCTTGCACGTCACTGCCTGCCTCTCGAGAGCTGGCTTCGGGTCCTAGTTGCAGGGGAGCTAGATGAAAATCGCATTCGTTTCAAGCCAGGACTCAAAGCTCGGCAGGTAGGACTCCACAGCCCTTTCTTGACCACCTCACCTCCCTGTCCCCAAGCCTAGCACTGCAGACTTGGGTCCTTGCAGGGACAGCACAGAAAGAAAGGCCTTAGAGGAAATCATGCCCACATGTGGGAGCTGCCCAGGAGCCCCTACTGAGCCTCTGTGCTGCTGTTGCCAAGAGGAGGAGGAGCAAATGCCTTCATCAACTGAGAGTGGAAAAGAGTTACTGGAGGGGGCCAGAGTGATAGTTCAGTGGGTAGGGCACTCACTTTGTATGTGGCCAAGCACAGTTTGATCCTGGGCATCCTGCATGGTTCTCTGAGCCTGCCAGGAGTGAGCCCTGAGCACAGAACCAAGAGTAAGTCCTGAGCACTGCTGGCTATGGTCCCCAAATAAAGCAAAATAAATGGAAGTTATTGGGAAAGAAAATGTTTGACCATCAGTGACCAACACAAAGCCCTCAGAGATGAAATCTCTCTTAGGGAAACTGCCTGAATGGAGGAGGATGGGGTTTTAGGGGTACATGGAGGAGTTTGGGGGGTACAGGAACGCAGACAGGTGTCTGCCACACTGCTGGGACCCCAGGAACTGGGGGTGTGGCCATCACCAACTTAAAGGTGCTCAATGATGGAAAATTTAGTCCCTGGAATGTTCCGGACTGTTAACCTAGTCTGCTTGGGACCAGCTGGCATGTCACAGTGGGTATCTGAGCCTCCGTTTCCTTATCTGTGACGTGGAGCCCCTATGCAGACCCTTGCACACAGCCACTGGCACTGTCTCCTGAGCTCTGTCACCAGGTGTCAATGCTACCTTGCAGAAGTCATGTTCTTTCTCTAGGCCCTCCCGGCTCACCTTGAAAACTGCTAGATTTAAAGGAGTGACAGACTTACAGGGACACGGAGTATAATGGACCCTGAGTCGCCCCAAGGAGATGCCATGAACCAAGCGCGGAACAGTGGTTCTGGCTGTAGGAGCGCAGACTGGAGGATCCCGAAGCTTCTGAGTGACTACTGGACTGTGCAGGTACAGTCACCTCGCCTCACCAGAACCTTTCATTTTCATAGTCTCCTTTGTCGGCCTGTGTCCTCATTCTCCTTCGAACAGGCCATTTCTCACTTTTTTCTACTTCCTGCTTAAGCTCCTTCCTGAGACTATCCTTTGGAGAGAGGAACACACCAGCTGTGCTCAGTGGACACACCTGGTGGTGCTCAGGGATCTGTCCGCAGAAGCTGGACCTGACCACATCAGGGGCCAAACCTGGTTGTGCTCAAGGGGGATCATAAGCTCTGCAGAACTCCACTCATTGTCGGGGCTGCTGTAACACGGAAGGCCTTAACCACTGTGCTATCTCTCTGGCCCCTGGATATACCATCCTAACATCTGGGGCTTTCCAAGACCTTTCCTGGGTCAGTCTGTTGGTTCAGTCCCATTTCCAAAGTCTCTATCTTGAAGGGAGGCTTCCGAAAAGGGAAACCGGGTCAGGTGATTCTAGCCATATCCCCACAGAGATATCTCCCCACTCCACCCCAGTGCTCTTGGAATGGAGCAGCCACCTAAGGAAAGAACCCTCCGTCCCTGAACCTAAAATTCTTCATCTGGAAAGTGAAACCAAAATACTCATGATCTCAAGTTCTTATGAAGCTTAAATTACAGAGAGAAAAGAACTAAGTGATACACAGACTGTTGGTCTCAATATTCATTGAGTGGCTGAGCAGAGCTCGAGTCTCAGAAAGCTGCAGAGGGCTGAAGACGGAAAATCTCACTTCTGACTTTTGAACTGAGACAAAAATACATTGAAGTCTTTACTTTTTCCTTGAGATCCCTAACCCCAAGTCCCTCTCCTGTCACAGTTACTGATGATAACAGCGGCAATCACAACACGGGTTTGTGGCAAGGCTTAGGACTGGTGCTGGAACATTGTATGCCTGAAATTTCATAATGGATAACTTTGTAACTCTGTAAGTCACCGTGATTCAACTAAAACAATTAAATTAAAATGTAAAGAGATGAAAATAAAGCATTCAGACATGAGGCTAAACTGGGAACTCACTCTTGGGGTACTTGTGTGTGCCCTACTCCACACCTAGTAGCACACAACAAGAACCCCAACTCCTGGATGGTCACATAAGATGGAAAGACTCTTCATGCTGAAAATACTGGCATGCTTCATTGCTTGATTTTATTTTATCTTTTTTGGAGGGCCACATACGGCAGTGCAAAGGGCTACTCCTGGCAGGCTCAGGTGGTTAAGTGCCTTAACTATCATACTATCTCTCTGCCCCCTGGATATACCATCCTAACACTTGGGGCTTCCCAAGACCTTTCCTGAGTCAGGAGATAGCACCATATGGAATACTGGTGAGATGGCACCATGTGGAATGCTGGGAACCCAGTTAGCTGTGTGCAAGGCAAGTGCCATGCCCATTGTACTATAACTCCAATTTTCATTTGAAAGAACTTTTGTTTCAGGGCTGTGTGTGCATACGTGAGTCCGTGTACACGCAACTAAGTCAGAGGGCCTGCAGCTTCTGTCTGATCTCTGCGCATATCTATCTGTGCATATCGTTGATAAAGTGCTTTAGGAGTTTCTTCAAGGCAAAAGATAAACGGATTTAATTTAAAATCATCAGCTGGTTTAAATCATCTGCCTTAAACGGAGGGAAAAAGTGAAAGTGTACACAATGTAGTCATTTGTTAAATTAAACACAATTATTTCTCCAGTGACTTAATTACAAACAAACATAAATACTCTGGATTCTGACACCGTCAGAGCTTCTGAAATTCTACATTCCACGAGAAGCATTTCAGGACGGAGGACAGGGTTGCAATCTGCGTTAAGCAAACCTGAGCACTACAATTGTATACTGCGCCCATAATGCCTTCACTAAAACGAGACCGAAACTTTTAATTAACCTGCCATGACAAATTACAGCTCGGTGCTCACAGGTAACAATCAACGACAGCTGAGACTCCGTGATGGGGACAGGGGGTGGGGTAGAGGGTGGGGAAGGTGGGGGAGGGGAGGGATTAATAGCAACCTCAGCATCCATCTGTTTTTATATTCAAGAAATGAAAAACAGAGGCGTTCATTAAACAACCACGGTGACTTGCAGGCAGGCAGACAGGTCAGAGCGAAGGTGCAAGGAGGGAAGGAGGGCGGCAGGAGAAGAGAACGGGAGAAACTGCAGTGCGAGAGCCAAGGAGGCTCCAACCTGGTGGAGTCATGGTTGTTTGTGGTCACTGATCTTCACAATAGAAGAATTCTTGGGTCCATCTCACTGCCCAGAAGAGAAAGATGAGGCTGAGTGAGTTGACATGACTGCAGCCCAGAGATCACGTGGACAGTTGTGGGCGCAAAGAACGACCAGAGGGGCTCAGATAGCGTTTTGTTTCTGAAGCTTTGTGGACAGACCATGGAACCTGAGTCACTGGGGCGCTACTTAGATCGACTTTGCGATCACTGGGGAAAGGAACCAGGAATCTTGTTTTTTGGCTAGTTTCTTAAGTGATCATATCACTTAAGAAGTTGTGTTGGAAGTTAAGAGTTGTTCCAGACCAACATATGGCTTCTCTTGTTGCCTGGAACAAGCTACAGCCTCTGAATACACACACTATGTCTGTCTACAGAGAGGCAACCTGGGCTCTATCTCTGGGTGCGGCTCTGGGGTGCAGAATCTAAGGATGCCCCTGCTACACACACACACACCCTGGCCAGGCCTACATGAAGCAGAATCTGCATTCTAGCAACACTCTGCATCACTCCTGGAGTCTGAGAAACACAATGTAGCCTCTCAGCTATAAAAGATAGCACAGGGTTAAGGGAGGCAGAGAAAAATTTCATCATTTAAGTGAGACTGGAAGAACCAAGAGGGAAAAGCAAGACCTTCTCCTTAATTATGACCGAACAGGATCACAAGCTCCGACAAGCCGAAAGCTGGCAAAGGTACTGAGCTCTACCTGCTCTCTATTTCTCCGTGATGCATCTCCTAATTAAAAGTCGCGATCTTTGGGGGATTGTATTAATATCCTTCTGTATTTGTGCTCGGTTATTAAAAATAAAAATGTCTGAAGGCAAGAAGTCTGCGCTATGAGTCGGACACGCTCTGCACCTCTTTGGGAACTGTGCCGAAGAGAAATCAGACTGTGGGGCGGTGACGGGGCCAGAGCTGCATCACGGGTCTTCATGCTGTAGTAAGCACTGGGGCTCAGCTGCCAATTCCAGACTCAGACATGCCGAATTGGAACACTCAAAGATGTGCACAGGGTCCAAATACTAAAGAATGTTGACTGCAGAACTGCTCATACGTCACTGCGTCATATGGTGACATGGGGAGGAGCCCAGGGCACAGTGGTGGCTGAGCCCATGACCTCTGCCATCTGATCAACGCGGGCTGGCCACGGCACATTCAACTCCAATGAACAAAGGAGCTTCGTGGAGAGAAGGGCATGTCCCAGGCCCTGCACCTCCAGCTCCCAGAGATCAGTGACCAGGACGGGCTTCCAGCATGATGGCACAGCGGGACCCCTCCACCTGCAGGGCCGGCTACCCCCTGGGCTTCCGGCACTGGGGCTAAGAGGGATGTTACTGAGTTGCATTTATAGAGGAAGCTTAGACCTCATTCTCGTCTTTATGGAAAGGCATTTGCTGCTGCAGTTGCTGATACCAAGTGAAACGCTGCGAGTGAAACAAGTGGCAGATGGCCTGCAAGGGACTCCTGGCATTAAGAAGAAAGAACCAGGGTCTGACTCCATGTGTTCCTGCAAAGGGGCTGAGATGCTGCCTGTGAAGGCTATTGGCACCATGTGCTCAGAGAAGCTCGGAAGAGCCACTCGGCAGGCAATCAGATAATCGGGCTGTGGCCGATACCCGGGTGGAACACAGCCCTGCCCTCGACAAAGAGGGCTGCCTGTGCTAGTGGTGAGCTGTGGTCCATGGAATCCTTGGGAACAAAATGGTGATTAGACAGAATGAAATCTAAAAGGAAATGAAGGAAATGAAAGAGTGATTTCTTTCACTCATGGGAGGAATATGTATAATTACAGCAAATGAACTGGCTAGAAACAACCAAACTAACCAGTCACCTCAGTACACACAAGGACAGTTTCCAGAGGGAAGGAGGGCGGGTGGGAAAGTAAGGACAGGGGGGTTTTTGGTGGTGGCACGACTCTGGACTCTGGTAGGGGAGTAGGGGTAAGGCACAGATTGAGGGGTGGTACTAAACCCCTGAATCTCCATGACACTGGAAACCAGCGATCAGTCAAAAGCTTTAAAAAGAGCCGGGTTTTGTGAGTTTATGATGAGACCCTGAGGCTTTTACTTAAGGATGTTTTCTGTGGCTGCCAGGCCAGCAACCCTGGGAGACAGAGTTCTGGGGCAGGCTCTAAGCCACATGGAGCTTTAGCTCAGCGGAAGGCCCTTCCCGGGAGCAATGGCTTACTGGAGCTTGCTTTTCCAGGCTCTGTCCTGGTGCCTTTTTAAAAATTCCTGTTTGTTGTTGTTTAGGGGGCATCCATACCAGTTGGTGCTTAGGGCTTATTCCTGGCTCTGTGCTCAGGATCACTCCTGGTGGTACTTAGGGAACCATATTAGGTGGTGGGAATCAAACCTGTGTCAGTCATGCAAGGCAAACACCCTACCACTGTACTATTGTTCTGGCCTGCCCTGATGCCTTCAATATAAACAATAAGACACTGTTTTCTGCCCCAATACCTGGACCAACACTTGCAACAACAGTACATGATAGTGAAGGAAGGAGACACCACCTGTCTGGCACATGTGAGGAAGCAGAGAAAGGTTCCAGGGGAATCTGACACCATAGCCAAGAGATGCCTAGGTGCTTGCTGAGAGCCATGGCCTCCTTTTCCAAGCATGCTGAACTCTTGGTGATGTGTTGTGGATGGGCAGCCGCCAGGCTCCCAGCAAACCCCCATCTGCCAGCCCCAACACGCTGTTGGTCTCCCCAGTCTCTCCAAGGCTCTATCTTCTTTTCTCGCCTAAGAGGCTTTTAGCTTCTTAACAAAATTGACAGGTTGGGAAAAAGCCACACAAAGCCCCCACCCTCCAACCCCCAAACCAACGCACATACAAACATAAAATACCAAAGCACAAAGGAGTGAGTAGACCCACACCAAAAAAAAAAAAAAAAAAAAAAAAGAGGACAATGAAAGTTTTCCAGTGAAGCAATCACCAAAGTCAGATGGTCTCCATTTGCTGGGCACCCAGAATTCCTATTGGTGCCTCCCACCCAGGTCTTTAAAGGCAATAGTGGCCCCACATGCACAGAGGGTCAGGAAGAGAGCCAGGCAGGTGGCGGGCAAGGGTCCGGGGTTCAGAGGGCCTCCATCTGTCCCAGATGCTCGACACTCATTTCTCTATTTCCCAGTGTGCCCAGCTGGCAGGCCTCATGCCAGGCTCCAGGGCATCAGTGGTGCTGGGCAAGGCTCCAGCTTCATCAGGTCCAGCCCTAGCACCCCCAAGTCTGTCCCACCCGAAGAGACACAGCACAGATTCCCAGCGCAGCTTTCCTTACCGATGGCGGTGGTGAGAAAAGAAACTACTTCCGACTCCTTCCCATCATTGTAGAAAGCCAGGTGCCAGGTCCCCGAATCCAGATACTGGATGAAGCCGGTCTCATGGCTCGAGGGGGCGTGACTCCCGGGACTGGCGCTGGGGCCCCTCCAGGCTCCGTGCCTCTGGGCTCAACAGTCGTCTCCCATCCAGCAGCTCCACAAAGTCAAACTAAAGTCAAAGAGAGAACAGAGTCTATGTGAGGGCTACTTCCCACAGTGCTCGGTGCCCACAGGGGCCTGAGAGGAAGGAGAAGCTGAAGCCACCGGAAGGGAATGAACCAACCCCCTGCATCCCTGGAGTCTTGGGATCATCTGTGAGTGCAACACTGCTAGCAGATTAGCTGATAGCTCTGTTCGCTTTGATTTTGGCAAATATGTGGTGAGTCCTTCCCTGGCAGAGGTTGTACTGGGGTAACCCTGCTACCCTCAGGCACGCAAATGAGAGGCCCAGACCTCAGTGGTGGTGAGAGTGAGGGTAGGATCAGGTCTGGGCTTACAGGCACCTTCAAGGGCAGGATGTGAGGACTGACCCTGACTCACAGCTCACTTCCTTTTGTCAGTGATTCTCTGTAAATACTCTCTGTTGAGGGAGCAGTTTGAGGGAAACAGCGCTGGATTAGCTCAAAACTCTATCAATAATTACATGCTGTGTCAAACACAATTGCCGATTGATCTGAGCCTGCTAGAGCAAAACCCAAGAGTAGCATTAACAGCAGGTAGGTGGTTAAGTTGTACTGGTCTACTTGCAAGCAAACTGACTAATTACCCATAATCTTTATGCACATCCATCCACCCACCTAATGACCCACCCAACCACCCATCCATCATCCATCTATCTTCCCTTTCATCCATCTGCAGCTCCATCTTTTTATTCCTCCCTCTCTCCCTTCATCCATCCATCCACACACCCGTCCTTCTATCCACTTATCCTCCTTTCTTAACAAGAAAACAATATAGCTAGCTATTTAGTTATATTTTAACCAAGAATCTCAAATGATTACTATAAAACTGGTTTTCTCCTGAAATATCCCGAGTGTCTACATGATTTATGTTATTCCAGTCCCAGAGCTAAAGGCCCTTGAAGTGTTTGCTATCCACCTTTGTAACTGCTAGTACATCCATCAGCCTAGACGGAGTTTTCCAAGTGTTTCTGACACCCACATGTCTGAGTCAATGTGTGACCGGAAGGAAAGAAGGGATGAGAGAAACCAGGAAGGACCATTTATTCTGAGGCAGACCAATACCTACTGCCTTGCCTATGCTCATTTCTGAACTCTTCCCCATGATCCCACTAGTGGGCTCTGGTCGTGCTGTCCCTCAGTTCTGAGAACTTGCTTGTAGAAGAAAACCAGCACACCTGAGGTCACACAGTGGAGAATTAAAACCCAAGTCCTTTTGGACCAAATACTTTTGGACTTTTCCTCCTCTACCCCATTTCCTGGAAATTGAATTTGGGAAACTAGCTAATAGCAGGAAAGCTATCGAGAGATTTCCTGGCTTCTTACAAAGCGCCAGTAATCCTATTCACATAAACTATGGGTTTTGAGCAGGACACAGGGGTGAATGTGTTTCAAAACATAAGACAGCCCTTTTGGCTCTCAAGGATTGGGCTACTTTGGGGGAGGGAAAGGTAGGTGACTTTCCAAATGGTGCTCAGAAGGCCTGGGGACCCTGCTGATGGCTCTTGGTCAGTCAGGCTGTTGATTCAGTGCAAGAGGTTGAGTTGGCGACGTGGCTAGGACCCTGAAGTGGTGCTGGACCCTCCAAGGCTATACCCGACAGTGCTCAGGGGACCATGAGGTGTCAGGAATGAAACCTGAGTGAGGTGCATGCCAGATGCACCCCCGAACCTCAGCCTTGTGTCCCGGCCCTAGCACTAGCCTTCTCGGTGGTGTGTAGGTTGGTGCTGGGATGCCCCTCGCTGGCAGACCATGTGTATGTGAACTGGTTACCTGTGTATGTGAAGGAGGGAGACCTTTCCGCCATATATGCCGACGAGGGCAGCCTTTCCCAGAGACACGTTGAATTTCAGGTGCACTGGATGGTCTATGAAGACCTGAGATCTCCAGAAGGTGCCAGGAGGGATCTTCTGGGAAGCTCGTCTCCCCACGTCGATTTCTCCAGAGTCTATAAAACTGTCCTCTGGAAAAAAACTACTGGGCTTTCCTACCAAGACATGGGGAGGGGAAGACAAAAGCATCACGGTTAGCCAAGGGAAATGGGGGCAGGGCACCCAAATGAGCCAGCCTTGCCCCTTGGTTGCCGCCCACCCTATACACACAGACACACAGACACACAGACACACAGACACACACACACAGAGTGACCCACTCCCAGTAGCCTCCCCCACCTCCCAGTCCCCTTTGAGGAGCCAGAATATGTAGAATTCTTTTTTCCAGTGATGCTCAAATTGTTTCACTAAAAATGTATGTTCTTCCAAAGCAGTATGGGTCCTTCCCAAGGGCCATCTGTTTACTGCATAATCCACAGCTTGTTAAGATATATTTTGATCCTAAAAATAATCATTGCAGAGCACATGACACTGGCTCGGCATGTAAGTGCGTGCGAGCAGGAATGTGAAGACTAAAGCAGAAAGACGGAGGGAATGAGGGGTTGTTACTAGATTTACAACTCAGAGAGCCTCCCCCCAGCCAGGCACACACCACCAGAGCAGAGGGCTAAGTTTAGGAATTTGTGTGTACAAGGAAGTCACACGCTGAGGCTGAAATAAGTGAGGGAGGTTGAGGTGGGAGCAGGGGTAGGGGTTGGGGAATGGAAAGAAATGGAAGTATTCATTGGTAGTGGAGGAGGATGTTTTGTGTTTGGATGGGGGACTCTAAGCATTATTTTTGTGCTAATATAGGTCAAGTTGAGGGAAGTTCTCAGGTTCCGAGGAAGGCTGGGGCTGTGAGCCCTAAGGGTTGCTGGGGCTGTGAGCAGGAGTCCCTGCACCCACTCATTTTTGTGGCCAATCAGGAGGGTAGCAGTTTTTTCCGGGGCACCCCAAGTGTTAAATCTGTTTAGGCTTGAAACACACTCTCACGTGAGCAATAGGAATTCTGACTTCCTGCCTGTTTCCTAAGGAGCAAGAAGAGGGCAGAGAGATGAGGAGACGACAGGGAGGTGAAGACCCCTCTTGGGGACTTTCACCAAGCACCAGCTGGTCAACACCCCATCTTCTCTGTCATTAGAACGTTCTCTCTGGGCACGCTGTGGAAATGATTGAAGAGACGCTTTGAGAGCAAGAATCCATTTGTAAAGGAGACACGTTTGTGGGAACTTTTCATAAAAAGCATTTGGGGGAATAAGAAATTAAATGCCTTTTCCCCTAGCTTTGTAAGACTCCTTACAAAGCACATTTTAGGCTGAAATGGAGCTTGGCAGGGCATTGTTGTAGTCATAAAATATTTTACTGTTTTAAATAATAAAATTCAATTTGAATGTTAAACTTCTCCATATGCTATCATTCCCTTATAAACTCCTAGGCAGAACCATCAGGTTTTTAGCTTTCAAACCGTTAAATGTTATTTTAATTAAAAAATATGCCAACAACAAAAAAAAAGTTAGAATGCGTGCTCTCAATAAAATTCTGTCATTAGCATGAGATAGGGCTTGCATTTATTCCTTTATGGAAGGAATGTGCCCCAGACTTTTTACCTTAAAAAAATGCAGACACACCACAAACCATCAAGCTGTGGTTCAAAGTTCAAAGAAAGAAGCTAAATTCACAAAGTGTTAAGATGGGGAGTGAATTACTTTCATGTCCTTCCTTAGCTGTGTTTTGGGCTGCTGATGCAGAATCTGTTTTTTCCCTAATCCAGGTAGAAATGAATACACCTCTGGGCTGTTACAAAGCTATGAGGAGGACAGAGCTGGCAGTGTGGGAGTAGGGGGAGTCAGAGCTGCAGGAATGTTTGTGTTCAAGGAATCCCTTACAGCGGAGAATAAATAATGAAAACTCCCAATTCTTGGCACAGAGTCTGTGTAGCTCATCTCCCCCCAAGCACGCTTACCGCTCACCAGAGACAGCTATTGTAGCAGGTAAATCCTGGGGTGTTTGAGGTCAGAGGTCAGATCTGAGACTCTCTGGACATGGGGTGTAACCTAGAGTGCTTAAAAGGGGAAGCGGCAAAGGAGGAACAGTCATTTCTGAATTTCTAGTAGTTGAACTCATCAGGCCAAACTGGGAGCAAGAAAGTGCCTGTGGTCTGTATAAAACAGAATAAAGTAAATCTGGTCTGGCCCAGGCCAGAACCCTGATTTTCTTGGTTGGACTGGAGAGAGCTTCCCTGGATCACTGCTTCCAAAGAGACCTTTGTCCTAGAGTGACAAGGACATAAGGCAGCTTGAGGGCAATGTTTAGAGGAGGAGGAACCTATCTGAACCCCAACATTCCTGCCGGCCAGCCCTTGCCCGAGACTTAGCACAGGGAAGGAGACTTGGCCGAGGACCTCTGCCTTCCGCGCTGAACCTGAGGTAAGCAGGCAGAGAGGGAGGGCCCATTGGCAATGGAATTCCTGGAGAGTAGCAAAGACATCTGGCCCTAAGGCCATCAGGACCCAAATGAGACCTAGAGCTAGCCCAGACCAGAGAAGGCTGGATCCACTCTCAAGGGAAGATCCAGCAGGAACAAAGGTCAAGAAAAGGGGTCTCAAAACCACCATTCCCAACTCTACTGCCCTGGTAACCATCCTAACGACGGACTCCTATTGGAAAGCCCTATATAGGGCAGCTTGAGAAAAACTCCTATAAAAGCCAGCTTGAACAAAGGAAGGGTGCATGCGTGCTGCCCGAGCTCATGTGCTGCTTGTGTCCAGGGGGTGATGCCTGAGCACAGGTGTTGCCTGCATCACAACTCTTGAGATGTGTACTGGGGCTCTCTCCACCTTTAACAAGGCCGCTTTCTCTTTCTATCTCTCCCTCCTCCCCTTCCCAAAAGCCACCAAATAAATTCTGCTTTTACTTCACCACTTATCTACTCGTGAATTTTTTTTTCTGTGAGAAGGACAAAGGCTGGAAGACCTGTGTAAGGTCTAGGACTGACTTTCCTGCAAAGAGCAATTCCTTGCTCCAGCAAGAAATCGGGAGGTGGGGAATAACTTCCGTGCCTTGAAGGTCAAGTGAGTGTCAGGTGTGGCTTGACAGTGACCTAGTGGGGCTGGCAGAGCTGACCTGTAATGTGCAGAAGCTCATAGCAGACTGTATCAGTCGTAGTCCCGGGGTGACAGGGGAGCAAGAGGCTGTCTCTCTCCTCCCCACTGCACAGTCACCTGTGGGAGCCCACTGACTTCACACTGAGGGTTATTAAGAGTGACAACCCCTTTCCCTGCCTGTCCTCCCTTTAAACACCCATATACTGCCTGGCATTTGTAGATCTTATAATCTGAGATTCGTTGTACTTAATTCTCAGCATTAAACTGTGATTGCATGAGAGAAACTATCCTGTAGCATAGCAAATGTTCTAAAGGCAGAATAATGAGAGAGGCCCAACGGCAGAGACAGCTGGAGAAGTATTGTGTAGAAGATGATTTATTTTTCATCTCTTTTCGAGACTGGCCTTCTGGGGAAAATGGTAGTAGCAGTAATAAAGGTAATAGATGTAGTAGAAGCAATAGCTACTATTTACTGAACAACTTTACATATACCAGTTCAGCTCATTCTCTACTCAAATGTATATACTAAGGCTATGAATGTTTAAGAAACTCATTGGAGATGAGTGTCTTAGTGGGGTGTAGGAGCAGGACGGTTCTTCTTTACTTGTTAGAGCATGTTTTCTCCAAGCATTCAACTGATAAATAATTAGATAAAACTCACCAGGCTCAATGGGTGAATTGGCCCTACTTTAGAGCAAGCAACCAGCATAATTCACAGTCCAGCTAAATTACAAGGTGACTGCAGGGAGATCCAAGGCCTACTGAAAAAAATTCATAAAATCCTGGGCTCCAAGGGGTTGATGCTTTGTATGAAGGCAAATAGGCCTTAAAGTGAAAAGGCAACAATCAATGGGTCGTGGCAATCCTGAGAAAGATTCTGTATAATCACTGGTTGCCACCTGCTGCTTAACAAACTGTATGAAGAACCCGACACAGAGTTAAGGCCCCTGAATGGTATGATTAGACGTTGGTAGGCAGAGTCTACTGATCACAATACCTTTTGTAGCGTTACTCCCATTCAGGCTTCTGATAGTAATGCTACAGAAACAGGCAATCGTATCTCTAAAAGAAATTTCTTAAAACATTGTGGAAAGGATTGGACAGCTCGGTGAAATAAGGGAGGTTTGGAAGAGCTGAAATTTCTTATACCTCCTAATCACACTCTCTGCTGCTGGAACTAAAGATCTATCTACATAGATTCTAAATTCCTAATCAACTAACATTCTCCACCCCTCCCCGCCTCCACCTTTCTGGCTCTTTTCACTTCAATAACTAGCACAAAGAATCCTTTTAGTTTCCCTAGCAACTGTTTGAAATTTATTTGGTTATCAAAATAAGTCGCTCCATTTTGGAGAGCCCAGCTGAGTCGGTGCGCAGTAATTTGCATGGTTCAAACTGATGGGCAATTTTGATTTCATTGCGGAAAGAAGAAAACACTATCCCGGCACACCAATTCAACCCTCAGAAATGCATGTTTATTCAATGCTTTTTTTCCCGTCTTGTCATTAATGCAGAACATACGTTCTTGTGACTTGACATAGAACAATGGCTGTATTTGGTTTCTGCTCCATGACAGCCCTGAAATGGGTATAAGCCACTTTGAAACTTCGTCTCAATTCCACTTGATGCTACTCTCAAAGACATGACAAAAAGAGTTTAAAATATGAGTTCGTCATATATTTGCGTAATACATATGACTATATGTGTACAGATCTGTATCAATCAATCGATCTAAAGACATACCCTTCAAAAATATTCAGTGGCCAGCCAAGTGTCGACTTCTCATGTACAAAACCCCTAGTATGAAATCTCCCTTATGTATGAACTCTACCTACACCAAATAAATATTCTAATATACCTCAAATCTTTAAAGAACATGTGAGGGGGAAATGATCATTTGTTTGGAGCGCTGAAATTCTGAAAACTGACCCACAACTTAGGATGTTAGTGAACATGAAGAAAGGAGCTTAATTATGTGTTGTGCCCTGATTTGTAAGAAACCTTGCAAACGTAGGTGTTATCACTTTGCTGTGCAAGGAAACTAGGGAGAAAGAATATGGAACACCTTACACAAGTTAGCTGAGCCAATGAAAGTTTAGCAAGGACTCACTCAAACCTGTATTTCTGCCACCAAAGACCCACTTACACCTCTTCACTACACCATCTCCCTTGCCCATCGTTGTAGAACAAGGATTCTCATCTTAAGTCTGGAACTGGTTTCCTCTCTGATCCCCACAGAGGGGACAGGAAATGTTCACATCAGGGTCAAAGACTTGTCAACCTCTCCACACCACCCCCACCCCCAAATATTGAAGAAAAGTTTTTTGACATTTTAATGAAAAACAGAAACTGAGTAAACCTTGGTTTGACCAGGGAAAAAGAAATTAAGAACTATGTGGTCACTCACAAACTATAGAAAGCCTTGTCCTCTGTCTTGCCAGACTGATGTATTTTTTCATCACAGTAATTGCTTTTGATGCTGACCACTTTCCAGCACTGTATTGCATTTTAGGGGGTTGTAAACAAGATTTCCATTTGCATTAGTAATGACAGATAATCCCTTTAAGCAAAAAAAAAAAAATACTCCAATTAAAGTAAACCAATAAGCTGGTGCAATTTTAGTTTCTCCTTTATCTCTATCTCCTGCTTTTGGGAAAAAAAACCCAACAAACAAAACCCAAACAACCCATAAACTAATTTCATTAGAGTGGAAGATTTTAGATAGACCCAATCCTGTTTCAAGAATGTTTGATAGATATCACGGGATGGAGAAAATACATTTTGTGAAATGAGACGCTTTCCCCAATGCCTTGAGGAGAAACTTTATCTTCAATCTGCCTTTGTGCATCTGAGTTAAAGATGGTCTTCATTTGCAACATTCACCTAGGCCAACTAACTGACAATATAAAGTAATGGGGCACAGTGGGCAGTGGCAGGACCATGGATAGGGGCCGCTAGAAGAAAGTCTAATGGCTCAGAAGAGAACTTCATGGCTAGTTTCTTACTCTGTTGAACTTGAACTCAGGGACCTTGTCTTCTAACAAGAGCCCTCTCCATGGCACCACCCATGTTCCTGCTACCTCCCATCAAAAGGCTAAATACAAATTAGTATTTCAAGGTCTTGCAATCTTTTTAAAGGAAAAAGTTGGCTTTACCTCTCAAAAGAGTAGTAAGGGACTCTAATTGGCTCTGTGGAAATGCTGCCCAATTCTGAAGTTCCTTAAACATGACCATAGGGCAAGAGTTGATTTAGGTGACTGGGATCATTCAGAGGTCATGAGAAGGTACTCCAACCAGGAATACATTCTCCTGCCAAACAACCCGATTTAAAAACAATCCTTGAAAGATGCTCAGAAACCACAACCTCAAAGCTAATCCCAAGGGAACTGAGATGAGAGAGGGCAAGTCTGGAGGCAGTTAAATCACTGTGCAGGATTCGAGAACATCAGGGGAGAGAGGGCAGGCCATGGGGGCAGGAGGGCAGAGGGCCACACACCCAGAAGGTCCACTGGCCTGACCCACTTATTCAGACATTTTCCCGGGATTGGTTTTATGGGCTTATGTTACCCTGACTGACAACCAAAGAATTTCATGCTGATGGAGCACGGAAAGACTCCGGGAAAACCAGAAGTGGGCCTATGGTTGTTTTATTCAAGAACATCAAACGCTGCCTGTCACCATTGCTCCCTGAGGGAAAAAGCATCGTGCAAGGTGTTTCCTCATTTCGTTTCATTCTGGGTCCTGTGACCCTGGTGTCGGCCAGGTGGGACATCTAGAGGAGGGAGCGAGAGCCGGCGGCACCATGCTGCCCTGGGCTCAGATCCAAAGCCATTACTCCCTGGCACCACGATGCTGGCAAAGGGATGCAATTCAGTGATCTGGAGGCTCTGCATCTAAAAGTGTTGCCCAGAACGATACTTACCTCACAAGTGAGGATGAAATGTAAAATGCTCTTGACAGAAAGCTTTCAAGCAAACTGCAAACACTAATGGTCAGGCACAGGTGGGGGGGGGGGGGTGGCTGGAGGGGAGCTCAGGGAGATAAAGTGACTTGATCGAAGTTAGAAAGTGCTAGAACACCTGAACTGGTGAATCCATTAAAGCACAAGGGTCTGAAGCCATGACCACGCACCTCTTGCCCACCTGCTCACACTCCACTCCCGAAGAACACCCACCTGGGCCATGAGAGCTCCCGGCAAAGCTCATCTTGCCCACACACACAGCTCCCGGCTCCCAAACAGTGAGAAAGCCCTGCTTCTCTCAAGACACGAGACCCCACCCAGCACATGAGTCCTGCCCAAGCCCGCCGTGAGCGCACAGTGACAGGGAGCCGTGATGAAGACACAGTGGACTGCAGCTGGGTGGGGTGCAGAAAATGGAGGAAGCGCCCGGGCATGGAGCTGGGAGTCAGCACACGATGGGGCAGAAATGGAGTGTCCTCGGCCCGAGGCAGACACAGAGGACGCACGACACGGACATCACAGCAACCCTACCTTCTGTGTTTCCTTTGCCTGTCCTGTCAGGGCTCTCTAAGCCAGTGCCCCCGAGGGATACAGGGAAACGTCCGTCGGCACAGGCCAACTGCTGGCTGTGTCCTCCGTGATCTCATACATCTGACCCTCCAGGGGCTGCAGGTGCCAGTTCAGAGCAAACAGGTGCATGGCTGTGGTGAGCAACGAGAAAGGTCATTGTTTTCCGATCGAGGAGGAACGGGAACTCCCGAGCCAGAGGGGAAGGTGGGCAGGGTGGGTGGGTGGGACACCAGAGCTCAGTTAGGTTTAGTTCAACCAACAGACCCTAAATAAGAAAGATGCTTGAAGAACCAAATAGTCCTCAGGGACTCAAATGATCCAGGTAGGGCCCTGCCCTTGAGGGCTCACAGTCTGGAGGAATTGGGTGAAGGGTCGAGATTGGGAGTTCCGTAAGTCTTGGTCTTTCCTTTAAAAAAAAACAAACCTAATGACAGTTGAGGTTTAAAAAATGGCAATTTGCATTGAATAGGGTTAATTTCCTTGATAGAAAAATCGCTTCTACCAATAATAAGCAACGTCCAACACCTCAGCAGGAAAACAGCCACAGATAATTTAACAGTCTAAGACATACAGTTGGCACTTAAGCATAAGAAAAGACTCTTGACATTACTCTGAGTAAGAGAAAAGTAAGCTGGGCTCTGAAATACTATTCTTCACATATGGCTTGGCAGAAACAGAACGTTGTGAACACACAGTTTTGGCAGAGGCTGGGAATAAGAGATCTCATTCTTTGCTCGGCGAACATCACTCTTTCAAAACCAAGGAGGACATATTGACAAACAGAAGCTCGGTTTAAAATACCTCTTACCCTGGCAGGCAGAAGTTCCATAACTACAAATGCCCCCTCCAGATATACTCACGCATGCTCAGAACATACATGCAAGCTTATTCACTGCAGCATTGTTAAAAATGGGAAATTACTGGAAACTCATTCATCAATAAGGAGCAAGTTTTATCCATACGACAAATACTAACCATACACGAGTGAGCTGGCCCTTTGTATATTTATTTTATGGGGGAGAACAATTTTAGTATGTAGAAACAGTGTATTTGTGATACTACCTTTGGGCAATAAAGGTACTTGTACCTTTATTCTTGTACTTTTGAGAATATTTCTGGAAGGCTAATGAAGGTGTGTCCTGGAGAAGGAGAAATGAAAGGCCCAGGATGGGAGAGACACAAACTTCTATAGTTAAGCTGTTTGGTATTTTTGTTTTGTATCCTGTGTGCACTAATTTATTTTGAAAAATATATTTCAAAGATATTTCAAACTTTGCGGCCGCACGGTTCATCAATAAATACTCAATTTTGATGTGACTACAAGAGAATCCCACCCGCACGGCAGAGCCTGGCAAGCTACCCATGTCGTATTTGATATGCCAAATACCAGTAACAATTATGGGCCTCATTCCTATGACTTGATGGAATGGTTTGAGGCTCTTTATGTTCCTGGAGTGGTCAGATGCCCTTGGGCTATCTTGCATGTGACAGGACGTATTGAGATGTTACTGGTGCCCCCGCTTGAGCTAATCTATGATCTACGGGGAAGACAGTGACAGTGATATTTTAAAGGTAGCAACTGCTCAGCTGTCTTGTGTGACAACCTCAAGGAATCTACAAGGTGTGAGAGGAAGGTCCTTACCCTACAGAAGACATGTGCTTGAGAAGGAAGCATGTGCAGGAAGACTGTGCAGAGATCTAGTACCAAACGTCAGCATCCATCCCACCTGGATCCAGTCAACCACCTTATCAATGGTCCTGACTCCCCACACAGAGCAGAATCCCAAGGGTCACACCCCCACAGCTCTGTCCAGGCACCATCTCTTCTTTGCTCAACTACCAGACTTCTTTTGTTTTTTTGTTTTTCGGGTCACCCACCTGGTGATGCTCAGGGGTTACTCCAGGCTCTACACTCAGGAATTACTCCTGGCAGTGCTCAGGGACCATATGGAATGCGAGAAATCAAACCCAGGTCAGTCACATGCTATACTATCACTCTGCCTCCCCCTTCCCCCAACTACCAGACTTTTCTCGAAGCCAGCTCTCTGCTGCTGTGACCTCTGAGAGGAGCCAGGATGGAAGGCCAGCTCTGCTCCCAGAAACTCGCAGTTGGCTGGGTAGAGGGGTAAACCATGGCTATTTGGAAGGACTAGAAGACAGTGGCGATGTGACTGACCCATGAGGTTTGCCAGGCCTGTGTTTCCACAGAACCAACCAGGAGGCCAGAGCAAGCTGGGTGATTGGCAGATTGGCAGGGGTGGGGTCCCAGGGAAGCAGGTTTGAGCAAGACAGACCACAGCTGTGGGATCATACACCAGAGGTTCAGAAGTGCATATGGGCACCCCTTGCTCTCAGCTTGACCTCAACAAACACAGAGGCTCAAAAGCCTGAGAAACCCATGGAAGGGGTCCCTGAGGATGATTTGAGAAAGCAAAATTCAGAGTCTAAGTCTATCACGGGGCCTCTGCCATGCCGCAATGATTCTGCAGACTGGTGGGAGGGGAAGTGAGCTCGGGGTTCCCTGACCGGGCTGAAAGGAAAGACATCCAGGGAGAGCAGGTTTTGTTTGTTTTTGGGTCACATCCCAGCAATGCTCAGGGGTTACTCCTGGCTCTTTGCTCAGGAATTACTCCTGACAGTGCTCGGGGGACCATATGGGATGCTGGGGATTGAACCTGGGTCTGCCACATACAAGGCAAACGCCCTCCCGCTGTGCTATCCCTCCACTCCCCAGGGAGAGCATTTTTAAGATGGGCGCATCAGAAGAATTCTTTAAGCCCAGATCAAAGGGGGCCTTTTAGGTCTGGCCATAGGCCCAGAACATAAGCAATACTGGAGGCTCCACGGTTCCCTTGCTCAGGGCTGTGGAGGCAGGAGAATTCTAGGCCCTGGGTTTCATGGAAAGGAGGGGAGTGGGAGACAAGTTGCTCATCCTCTTTCCAGAGAGACACACAGCATTGTGTCTACACAGCAGTGTGAGCTTGGGCGAGCCCGAGATTCTGCCTGAATTGTGATCCTGAATCATGCAGCAAGAGGCCCCTGGCGCTTCCACACTCCACTGACACTCAGTTTCATTGTCCCCTGAAGGCTGGTTACAAACCAGGAGAGACCAAACACAGGGCACACCCTGATTTATTCAGGGAGGGGAGGAAGTCGCCAAACCACTAGAGCTGGGTCAAGTTCAAAGGTGAGTTTCAAATTAAGGAGCCTGGGTGCCTAAACCAAGCTTTCCCTGGTTCATATTTTCATTTTATTGTTTCTTGAGCCATACCCAGCAGTGCTCAAGAATTACTCCTGGCTTTGTGCTCAGGGGATCACTCCTGGAGGTCCATATGGAGCACCAGGGACCAAGCCAGGCTGCCTATATGCTAGGCACGTGTGCTCACTTACTGTACTATCTCTTTGGCCCTACATGTTTTATGTTAACTAGAAAATTCATGGGCAAGACAAATCTTACGGCAATTAAAGGCTGAAAATGAATGTCTGGGGGACCTGGTGGTAATAATAAATATTTGTTTACCACAGTAACCCTGGCTAAACTTGCGGATTGAGTAGATTCAGGTTATGGGGACAAAAACAGGTATGGACTCTCCCAGAGCTAGGGACCTATAAATGATCCTTTCCTGCCTGTTTTCAGGATGAACCAGAAGTGAAACCATAATCAGGCCACTCCTTCCTTACGAAAATAATTGTGGGAACTACCACCACTTGAGGTACCACCAAGGTACCTCACAGGTTGTCTAAATTGCTCCAGTGTGGTACATATTCATAACTTCAGCAAGTGCTTATGGGTGTGTGTGAGAAACAAGATAATTTTTTATTGAAACATTCAGAAAGCTGAGAGAAGGATGTGCTGGAGAGAAAACACAGGCTTCTCCAGAGGAGAAACAGGCAAGCAAAAACAAAACTCCCAACATAGAGAGAAGCAAGATGCGTGTTCAAGGTAGAACACAGGTTTGAAGAGCAAGCAAGAAGCATGCACTTAGAAAGGGATTCACATAAGAAGCTAACAGTGGTTCTCTTCTTGTAATGAGCATTTAAGCTGTGGACAAATATGAGGTTATGTGAGAAGATGCTCAAGAGGTCAGAAGCAGGGTGTGGAAAACCAGGAGGTTCCTGGGATCACCCCCTTAGAAACATTCATGGGTTCTAGAAGTCAGGCTCCAGTGGAGGGGTGAGGATCTCACTCTCCGCAAGCTCGTCCTCCTGATCCTGGGCTGACATTTCCCAGTGGCCCCTTCCTGCCTCAGGAGACAGGAAGTTGGCTGAGAAAGTTCAAACTTCATCCTGACATTTTCCAGAAAATTCTCAGTAGATGCCTTGACACTGAGGGTTCCCCTAGAGCCACCGCAGGAGGTGATTGACGAAGTTCAGGCTGCTCAGGTCAGTTTCTGCTGCTCAGACCTGGTGCACAGACCGGTCCACATCAGGGAAATAACAGCTCCGGTAGAGACTAGAAACAGGACTTCAAGAACTGTTGATTCAAGTAGCATTTCCATGACAACAGTAGGATCAACCCAGCGATGTGACTAACTGCATTTTCTTTTATATTAGTGCTCTGATTTTCTCTTTAAAGAGCATCACTTCTATAAAATTGAAGTCACTGGGTGGGATTCACTGACTTATAGTCCTCTAACGGGAAAGCAAGAGCCCAAAGAGACAATACCAGCAACAACAAAACAACTCTGGGGCGAGATCAACAGTACAGCAGGGAGGACAGCTGTTTTGCAGGCAGTCAGCTCAGGTTTGATTCCAGGCATCCCATGTGATCCTCTGAGCCCTTCAAGAGTGATGCTGAGCGTAGGATCAGGATCCTAACTGGGGGCTGGAGCGATAGTACAGTGGATAGGGCATTTGCTTTGCACGCGCCCACCTGAGTTAGATTCCTGATATCCCATGTGGTCCCTTGAGCACTGTCAGAAGTAATTCATGTGTGCAGAGCCATGAATATATGGCTCTCTCTATAGAGAGAGTATATATTTGTGTGTATATAATACATACATACATATATATGTATATATGTGTATACACATATATATAGAAAGTATATATTTGTGTATATAATACATACATCATATATATATGTGTATATGTATGCAATACATACATACATATATGTATATATATATATATATATAGAGAGAGAGAGAGAGAGAGAGAGAATAATAGCAATAGAAAATGGAAACCCTTTGGAAGCCTAAATGTCTAAAATTAGACCTCATCACTATATCACTTCACTTGATCACTTGACTTCCCATAGATCATCAATTCGCTCGAGCGGGCACCAGTAACATCTCAATATGTCCTGTCACATGCGAGATAGCCCAAGGGCATCTGTCCACTCCAGTAACATAAAGACCCTCAAACCATTCCATCAAGTCACGGGAATGAGGTCTATAATTGTTACTGGTATTTGGCATGTCAAATATGACATGGGTAGCTTGCCAGGCTCTGCCGCAGGTGGGATAATCTTATAGTCACCTCAAAACTTGAGCATTTTATTGATGAACCATGTGGCCACAAGTGGCCGCGTATTGGGCTGTGACCCAGCAGCTCTTCTGCTGGGTGGAGCTCTGAGGAGAGGGGAATCCGGATGTGGAAAATGGCAGCCCTCATGGTGTAGGGGTTCCTCTGGCTTCTTGTGGGCTCTGCAGGGTGTCGAGCCAATTAGACTAACTTCATTAAATTATAAACACTGAATGAAATGCAAAAGTGATGCCACTAAAAAATGATGACAACGACCATTTGAGGCAAATGAACTTAACATATGCTAAGGAGAAAAAGGGTGAGGAATAAAGTTGCACATTTTGCAAGTTGCATTGCTGGAAAAATAGGATATTGATAAGAAAAAATAATCTGGAATGGAATATATAAAATGGTACCAAATTTTGAGTTCTACTGGTAGGGTTATACTCAATTTTCCTCGCTGTTTTCCAAACCCGCTTTAACACTACTTGACTTGAGAAACTAAAGCCAGGAGCAGCCAGATAAATGACAGCGACCAGCTTAAGCAGAGGGAGGAGACACCAAGGCAGTGGTCCTGAGAGCCAGGCGGGGGACATGAGGCCAGGAATGATGACGTGGGCGGAGCGACAGCTCAGAGGGGAGGGCATTTGCCTGCATGCGGTCAACCCAGCTTCACCCCCAGCTTCCCATATGGTCACTGGAGCACTGCCAGGAATATTTCCTGAGTGCAGAGCCAGGAGTAACCCCTGAAGATTATTGGGTGTTACCCCAAAAGATGATGATGATGATAAAAAGAAATGATGAATGTGTGTGAGGTGAGGTTGCTGCCCCCATCCTCACACAGAAAACCAAGAAAACCAAGATCATCTTCCTTCTACAAATAAAGAAACGGAGGTATGGAGCAGCATACCAGTCCTGTTCCCAAAGAGAAGCCACAAAAAACTGAACCAAGATCCAGCAGTTTCCAGAGCCCAGGCATTTGTTCAGACACAGCAAACTGCAGGTATGTCCTAACACTGGAAGCCAATAAAAAGTTACAATAATAAAGGGATTATAGACCTCATTCCCATGACCTGAAGGAATGGTTTGAGGCTCTTCTTGTTCCTGGAGTGAGCAGATGCCCTTGGGCTACACTAGCATGCAACAGGATGTATGGAGATGTTACTGGTGCCTGGTCGAGCAAATCGATGAACTATGGGAAGACAAGTGATACAAGTGATAATAATAAAAGGCCGAGCCCCCTTTTTTTTCTGTTTGGGTCACACCCGGCGATGCTCAGGGGTTTCTCCTGGCTCTGCACTCAGGAATCACTCCTGGCTGTGCTCAGGGGACCATATGGGATGCCGAGGATCGAACCTGGGCTGGCATGGACCGGCTGCGTGCAAGGCAAATGCCGCACCCGCTGGGCTATGGCTCCGGCCCCATCCAGCCCCTCTTGCAGCCAGGCCAAACTCACTCTTTCGAGACCTTTTGCTTGGGGGCTTTTCCATCTCAGGCACGCTCATCTTCCATCAACCTGACCATGTTGAGCATGGCTGACCTCCACAGTCCAACAACCCCACATTAAGTCATGTAAGCAGCCGTCCCTGGTGGCCAGCTCACTACCTGCAGGCTGGGTTAGCCGCTGGCTCCAAGACTCCGGGCAAGACTCAGGGACTCCCTGAATCCCAGCTGCCTACTTGGCAACTTGAAAACAGTCTGACCTGGTCAAAGGAGGAAATGAAATACTGCTCCCAGCTGTGCTGATCCCGGGTGGAGAGCGGCAAGCAGTCACCGCTCAGACATCCTGCAATGCCAACTCCCCGTCATCCTGTCTGACATCCACAGAAGACGGCCCTTCTGCTCTCTGCACGGTCTCTGGGGCCCCCTGCAAGCCGCCTGCTCGTGGCCGAGAGCACAGGACTCCGACAACCCCCCCGAAGCACACACGAGTTATCTGCCCAGTGGATAAAAATGGTTTTTCAGAGCAAAATTGCTTTAAAGCTGCCTGACAAGGTCCCGCCAGATCCCACAGGGGCTCCTTTTCAATCAAGTCAATATATTGTTTTGCCTGCCTGTCTCTGGGGAACCCAATGGCCACCATCCGGGTTATTGTTTCTCACCCCTGCACGGAGTGTTCACTAGAGATTAGGATTTGGCTGGTGTATTGTTTGTCCCGCACCACACGGCTCGTGATGTGACAAGCAGGCCAGCTTGCGGCCACCTCTGCCAGCAGCTGCTTGAGGCGTCTCTGAATGGCAGTGGGTGAGAGGCTGGGTACCCACAAACACGGCCAGCCAAGAAGCACAGGAGCACCCCTGGTCCGGAGAGAGAGTAACAGTTTCTTTAGCCCGTGGTACTGAGAGCTGAGCACAGGGTGAAATAATATTAGTTAACCCCATCTTATTTATTAGGGGCCTCAAAATGTAGACACAAAGGAGTTGTGATTTTTTTTCAGTTTCCATCAGAAATCCAGGCTCTAGAACAATCCACATTTATCTTGATAGCCCCAAACCTCAGTCCTGGGACAAGTCACTGTGCAAACCCTTCTCAGAGACACCATGGACAGGCCTCAGCTGTGGTTCCAGTGAGTGATAAACGGGTAGTTTGTGATTTGCCCACAAAGCAGAAGGCCCGAAAATCTCTAGACATGAGGAAGGGCTTCGGCCAGCACAGGCGATGGGCTAATTATCTTACGGCAATAATGATGAGCTGGGGTCAGAGGCTATAGGCAGCCCAGCAGAGCCTCAGGTTTGAGCCAGGGAGGTGCTGACACCTGGGGTCCCTGTATCACGGTGTGGGCACTCAGGCTGACACGTGGATTCAGCTGTCTGAGCACAGGCAGAGAACACTGGAGGCAGAAGGTTGTAGGGAGGTGGAGAAGGTGGAGGGGGCATGTTGGCCGCTAGGTTCCGTATCTGTAGCCGTGGAGATGCAGGGCAGCAGGGCTGGAAAGCCGCTGCTCCCCCTCCCCTTCCTGATACTCTGACACTGGTCATGTAGCTGATCTCCCACCTGCTCAAGGTCCATCAGGAGGGGATCTGCAGCACCGCTAAACAGAATGTCTATTTGTGGATGCATTAGGATGGGTCTTTCCTCTCTGGAGTGGTCACTCAACAAGGGGAATGAGGCTGGCTGCCCATGGAGCCTGCCGCCTAGCCTGGTGCCCAGGGAAGTGATGTCTTCATCACGAGAGACATTTTGAAAGAGCGCTTTAAAAGCATGTGGCACTGGGTGTGTGGAGAAAAACCTCTTCGATGCCCTCAGCTTCCAGGGCTCCTGTCTTTGGAACTCTTCCTGGCTCTCTGAGGCTCTGTCCCCGCTGCCCTGCTATGGGCACAGAGCTAAACTACCCCCTCACTCCTCGCTTCTCCTCTGATGCACCCACACCAGGCACTCGGCTGAGCCTGGCAGAGCTGGCCAGCACCCCAAGCCCTCCAGGAAGATTATGCTATGACAGCAACTACAAGTCATCTGGAAAGTTCTGGCACCCCCAAGCCAGGGCAAGTGCTGATAAACACAATGTGTTGGATTCAGGAAAGCCCACTAGGTCGCTGTTGTCATCGCCTGGGACACGAGGGAACCGGATTCACTGATTCCTCAGGAGGTGCTGAGCAGCTCGGGCCCCTGCGACCCACACTAGGCCTGGCCACGGCGTTCACTGCCTGCTCGGTGGTGATGGCTGGAGAAGAAAAGCCTGGAGAAAGCAGCTGTCTCAGTCACTGGCCTCTTCACACCCATTTTGTGCTATTTGGAGGACCACAAGGTTATGGTAGGACTCAGGGCTGACTCCTGGCTCTGTTCTCAAGGATCACTCCTGGCAGGGCTCAGGGAATTCTATGCACTATTGAGGACTGAACCCGGTAGACTGTGCAAAGCAAGCGATACCCCTGCCTGATCTCCCCAGTCTCAATTCTTTATGCTTTTCTATAGAGGCCATACAGGCAGTGCTGGGGGCACGTGGTACTGGCTAGGGCCTCGCACCCAGCAGGTATACGTGTGGGTGCTTGAGTGTCTTTTACTCCTCAGTCTCCCGAGGCTTGAACTATATCTGGTGTTTCTCGGTGCCCACCGAAGGCATAGTCTGTGACTCAAGAGCTACAGACAAATGATCAGTAGAGCAGAAGAAGGCCTGCCGAATTCCTGCCCTGTGGACGTGCCCACTCTGTCCAGCCTCTGGCTCAGGCAGATACAGTGTCTCTCTGCAATGGCTGTCACTTGCCATTCTATTTCAAACACATCCTCCTACCCTTCAAACACACCATTTCTGGGAGCAACTTTGATATTTCCCCAAACAACAATGACCTCACCGGTCTCTCTAGAATTCTGGATCCTGAGTTAGGCATGCAAGCGTGCGTGTGCAAAGGCGGCTTGCACACACACACACACACACACACACACGCCACTGCACTTGTTCCCTGTGCACAGACCAGTGTGGAAAGCTCCCCACTCTCCGCTCTGACCTGACCCCTGTACATCTGCATCAGAGACATGCTGGGACCCTCCCCTGCCCCCCTGTAGACACAGAACTCAGACAAAAGCCATCTCCCGGGCTCTCAGAAGCATCACTGAACAAAGGTGCTTTATCAAGTGTTTCTGAAAACGTAAGGCACTAGGATTTCATTGCTTTGTGGCTAACGAATCAAAGTAAAACATCCAGCATGTAAGGTGCAGAGAGTTTCTCCTTAAGGCTGGCTCAGGGACAGTGGCGCTGTGCCTGGGGACCACACAGTGAAGATGCACAGGGCTGCTGAACGGACCTAATGTGCGCTGCAGATGGAACCAGAAGCCACATGCTGTAGAAAGTCCAAATTTAGGTTAAGAAAAAATGTGTGGCTGCCTGAATCCTCCCACCTTCGTTTTATTGCCTTCCACATTCCCCAGAGCAGGCATTGCTGGCTGGAATCACGAGTGCCCACCTGCATAGACACACACGGGCTGATGGTCATGAGAGGCAGAGACAACGCACTGGGGGCTTGGTGGAACGGCAGAGGCTATCGCAAAGAGAATGATGCTGGAGGCTGTGAGCCAACCCCAAGCCTGGCTCCAGGGCACCATAAACGTAGTGCACAGTGGTGGGCAGAGCGTCTGCCAGGGGAAATGCTGTACCCAGGCCGGCGATGCTCAGAGCCTGCGAGGGGCTCAGGCACACAGTGTGCAAAGTTCCCTGTGCCATCTGGACCTCCTTTCTCTACAACTTGGAGTGCTTCGTGTGCCCATGAGGGTCACACCCTACAGCTCTGGTTCACAGAGGTGCGAACAGCGCCTGCAGCACGGGCAAGCTGGGAGACGTTCTCCTTCAACGAAACAAAGCAAGTCTCTCTCCAGCTCTCTGCTGTCAAGTTGGTGGGACGCAGAGACCCCAGCAAGAGGGTGGACTCAGGGAATCTTGGGTTTGAGGTATCCTAGAGATGTGGCTTTGGACAACATCTCAGCTTCCTAGGGGCCTCTGTGCCTCATGGACAAAGAGGAAATAAAACAGGAGCTGCACCTGGCACTGGCTGGGATCCGTTGAACATTTCTGGGATAAAAAAAGGTTGTGGGGAAGATGAAGCAAGCAAACAGACAGAACCTTCAGATCTTGCTGTAGATGATAAAGCTTTTAACATCCGGGAGCTGCCACCTCGGCCCATACAGTGAGACTCGGGATGGGAGCCAGAAGCAGGGGTGAAGGGGAGCCCAGCAGGATGGGAGATGATGCCCCTTGTTTGGGCTCAGCTTCAGGCATCAGCACTGTAACCAGCAGTCCTGGTGCAAGGAACAAGTGCTGGCAATGGGAGATATGGGTCCGGTTCTGGGTCCAGCTTGAGGACTGAAAGCAATTATTTCAATGCAGCTCACCTCAGTGTGCACCTGTGTGGCTTAGGAAAGGTAGCCAAGCACTCCACACAAACTACAGAACCTGCTGGAGAGCGGAGGCCAGCGTGTCTACAAGGCTGCAGAAGCAAAGTGTCCTTCCTGGTGCATTTGCCTAGCAGGGCCCCTCTGCCACAGGGCAGGGCCAGTGGCTCAGAGTCCAGGCGGTTTGTGCAGTGCTCCACTCTGGACCAGTCAGGGAAAGAGACTCGTGCCTCAGATGAGTGGGATGTACAACAGACACTGAGATCTGCTCACCAGACACGGCCCATGGTTTGCAATAGATACTGAGAGGTTGCCACGTTTGTTCCTTTACCTACTTTCAGCACGTCCTGCAGGGTCTTTTATTTAACTGTGTGCCAGGCTTCATGCTGAGGACTGCGGGTCCAGCAATGCTAGAACAGTCCTCCAGACACAGGAAGCCCTCAGTACCTCTGGGCTGTAAGGGCGCCAGAGCAAGTGGGTGTGGGGTGTCAGTAGGCGGAGAGGCTGCAATTCCACCCCTGCTGACCCCTGAGGCCTGGCACCCCCCTCTCCCAACACTGTCCGTCCCCTGACTCCAGGCTCAGCCTGCAATCCTATCCCTACCGCACAGCAGCTCTCCAATCACTACAGTCTGGAAAGGGGCAACTAATCTTCGCAACATTTGCACTTACAGATTAGACTAACACCACGTAGAACAGTTTCAGATTCCCTCCCTACACCCTCACTCCCCCCCCCAACCAATCCACAGTCAGTAGCTGGTTGAGATGGAAAAACAGGACCCAGTTAAAAAAATAATAGAATTGGGGCTGAAGCAATAGGATAGCGGGTAGGGTGTTTGCCTTGCATGTGGCCGACCTGGGTTCGATCCCGGGCATCCAATATGGCCCTCTGAGCATTGCCAGGAGTAATTCCTGAGTGCAGAGCCAGGAGTGACCCCCTGAGCACCACCACCCCCCAAACCAAAAATAAAACTGAATGAATAAATAAGGACCTCCCTCATTCTCATGGAGCATGCTGGGATGTCCAGGCCCACCCTGTGTCTGGTCTTAGTGCTCTGGTTCAGTGCTCTAAGCCCAGTGGAGCAGGCTGGGAGGAGCCTCATGGGGCTGCCTACTCCCTCTCCAAGGAGGGACTCCTGCTTTGACAGGAGACCTGGTCTCAGCAATATCCTCTCACCAAAACTGCACAAGAGTTTTAAAAACAAAACTGCGCACACGAGGGAGTGCGCTGTGATATTATCCCCTTCCAGATGTGGGGACCAAGTCACAGAGTGCCCAGTCCCTGACAGCAGGGGCAGAGCGGAGATTCCCACAGACCTGTCATCATGGCCCAGCCTCCCCTTGGTGCTGTGCCAAGAAGTCCCAGACCCCGCAAGAACACCAGGCATTGAAGGGAGGAAGTGCCTATCCAGCGCTGCTGCGGGCCTCCTTTTTTGGGGTGTTTAGCTTTTGGGGCCACACCTAGAAGTGATCAAGAATTGACTGCACTCAGAAATTACCCCTAGCAGTGCTCAGGGACCATATGGGATGCCGAAGATCGAACCCAGGTTGGCTACATGCAAGGGCAGCGCCCTACCCGCTGTGCTGTCACTCCGGCCCCAGGAGCCTCCTTCCAGTGTGATACTGCTCCTGCTTCTGTGCTGCTGACAAGGCTGTGTGGTCTCTCCCGTTCCAAGACAGGAGCCGGAAGAGGCGGCCAGACAGGATCCGTGTGGCTGCTGCAGCGCTGAGTGCCTGCTCTTACACGGCATCCGCGTGCAAGCAAGCTGTCAGTTTTATCTAGGCAGAGGAACTCTAAGGGAAGCAAAAATCGACTTTTGTCCTAGTTAAAGAAATGAGAGAGGTGCTTTTTGGGTAACGATTCTTCTCCAGGCCGCTTCCCGGAATAGAGCGACACACTGACAAATGTTTCCTGACAGCTCTCCCGGCCTGCTCGTCGGCGAGGTGACTGACGCAGGCCGGGAGCACAGGGCCAGACTCTCACTAAGACTGCTGATTCCCGGCATCCTGATACTAACGGCAAGAACAGTCCCATTCATGGCGAGGTGAGCACCTAAGGTTCAGGAGAGCTAACTCCAGGGTGGGTGATAATTTTGCCAATTATCTGATTGGGATTTAACAGCCCTATGCATTATTTTCCCCAGTAGTTGAATAAACTGAGGCTGTGAGCAGGGTTTTTTGAGGGGTCACACCCGGTGATGCTTAGGGGTTACACCTGATTTTGTACTCTGGTGGTGCTCAGGGGCCATATGGGATGCTGGGGATAGAATCCGGACTGGCCACATGCAAGGCAAATGCCCTCCACAGAGTGCCATTGCTCCCTGACCCCTGAAAGCAGTTTACAGCAACCTGCCTCAGGGGGCAAATCACGTGAGCCCTCAGGGCTGAGATGGGAAAGCAGGAACCTTGGCTTCCGAGCACCTGGATTCTCCACCAGGTTGTCCCTCAGCCTCTCTCTCCTGCTGTGGGGCTAATCGTCCAGCCACACATGCTCTACGAGGAAGAAGGAAAGTTGAGAAATCAGGCAAACTTGATCAGACCGACAGAGTAAGGAAGGGATAGAGCCAGAAGTCATGGTTTTCACATCTGCCTTGTAGGTGAAGCAGGCAGTCCAAGAATAATCTCTTCAAGTCATGTTATCGACCAGTTTTGTGACCCTGTGGGTTGCTATCTTTGCTTAGCTCTGCTTATCTTCGAGAAAGAAAATTCACACACGGAACTTTCTAGAATATTCTAGAACTTTCATTTCACAGAACCACTGTTAGCGCCCATCCAAAGACACACAACCAATCGCGACTAATGATATGTTGAACACACCAAACACTGAAATGGCAAAACCAGACGCTGCTGCTTAGGACTGAGGTTAAAGTGAGGGGGACTCCAGCTCTGGGGGTCATTTGGGGACTGGGCTGGGGGACAGGGATGATCCTGCCACTAACTCCATGACAGCGGAAGGGCCAGGGCGCCTCAGCCTCCAAACATTGACGAATCACTACCTTCAGGTCAGGAGGTATCAAGGTGAGTAAGATAAGCACAGAACAAGAGAGAGTGCAAGTGAGTGGCCCATGACCAAAGGCAGCTGCTGACCTGGTGAGTGACCAACTGTGGTCCTTGTTCCTATGCCTGCTTGCACCTGGCACACTGCCACAAGAAAGTTCTAAAGACAACTAGCATGCCTGCCCAGGCTTTGTGCAGAGACGTATAACTAACCTTCCCCTTGAGTCCATTCTTGCTTTCTTCTGCACAGAGAGTTGTTCTTCAGGGCTGAGAAGGCCGGGTACTCGGGCAACACTGAAAAGGGGCTGAGAGGAGGTGAGTGAAGCTGCACTCTCTTTCTTTTCTCCTCTGTAACAAAATATCCCCGGGCTTAAGAAGAGGCAGCCCTAGCAGACAGATCTAGGAAGTCAGGGAGGAGAAAAGGCCAAAGGCCACAGCTCGAGCCCGTAGCCTTGCGCGTCATCAGCACAGGCTCCAATCTCCGGCAGCCTATGAAAATAGCTGCGAAATCTCCGAGGCTGAGAGGTCACCAGCCTTTTCCTCCCCAGAAACTTTCCGACCGTGAAGCCAGACGCTGTACCGAAGCTTCTGCCTAGACCCGCATCCCACCTGCTGCTCCACCTAGCACACTTCTGCGCCCACCCCAAACCTTCACCCCGCCCCTGCTCTGCTGGGGAGCTGATGCAATTCTTATCTGGAACTTGATAGGATGTAGAGAATAATTACAAATGAAAAGGTTATTCATAATTTTTAAATGAGTTAATTAGTAAACGCAGCCAGACTCACTCATTACCGTAATTAATAATTGATTATACTTGAAATTAAACACAAATTTTCATCAAAAATCTAATTAAATATCTGTGCTTTTGCCTGTTGATTAGATCAGTTGGTCTGTGAAAGGAGTCTTTGTTAAAGGATATTTGTGCTTGGCTGAGACAATTAATTTGATTTTTAATAATTGAGTTTCTTTCAAGTTAGTCAGCTGAGCCTGTAGTTATGGCCAGACAGCGGGATGAGAGTGCCTGAATCCTGACCTATTCCCAGTGGAGTTAACAGGCCTCAGGTCAAGGAAGGACCTGGACAAGCTCACACTGCAGTGGCTAACTCAGACATCACGAACACCCCTCCCAGCCAAGGGGTGTCTGCTTTTAGATAACAGACGCAGCACCATGAGACAGGAGCTAGTCACCCCCCAGGGAGGGCAGTCAGATGGCGCAGCTGAAATGGATTCCCTGGGCTGTTGGCAGCCGGGCACGAGGGATTCCATGGGTTGTTGGCGGCTGGACACAAGCCGCCAGTCTCCATGTGACAAAGAACAAGGGCTTGTCCGTGGCCCTGGGCTATGGAATCAAGAGTCCATTGTTAGCACTTTCTATATGGCTGGACCTTATCAGAAGGTGCATGTACTCTCGGCAATGGCACTACAAAGAAACAACGTTCCCTAAGTTTGAAGCAGAGACTCCCTTAAGTTGACCTCAGAGGGACACCCTATCTCCTCAACCCTAATTTTTGAAACACTAATTACTGTGTTGCTACTACTTACAACCTTCCGTGACTCCTGTTCCTGGTCCACAAAGTTCCTTCATGTAACCTTCAAATAGACTGTCAGGATTTGACCCAGCTCCTGCAGTACCTCAATCCATGCCTTTAACGACAGACCTACTTTGTTCTTTATGACCTCCCCGAGGCCATTCTCAGGCTTGTCAGCTGGCTTGGATGATTCCATGTTGCTCAGGGCCTTAGTGTTTCTAGGCTGGGGGCAACTAGGGCTATACCTAGCAGTGTGGTGGGCAGAGGGGCTACAGGAGGGATACAGGGAATCAAACGTGAGTCCCTATAAATGCAGGCACGCCTCCCTTACCCCTTAGCCATCGTTTCAGCCCCAAGCCAGGCCCCACTTTCAAATTCGGTTAAAACCATCTCAGGGTCAGAGAAACAGGACAGCAGGTAAGCCGTCTGTCTTGCATGCAGCTTACCCTGGGACAATTCCCATACATGGTTGCCTGAGCTCTGCCAGGAATGATCCCTGAGCATAGAGCCAGGTGTGATCCCTGAGCACAGTCAGGAAGTAAGCTCTGGGCACTGTGTGTTTCCCAAACTGCGCTTCTTAGAAAAGAAAAGAAAAGAGAAGAAAATAAAAGAAAAGAAAAGAGAAGAAAAAGAAAAGAAAAGAAAAGAAAAAAGACAGAAAACCCCATTCCGCATCCCAAGAAGCCTCCCTCAGTTCTTTGGGGAGGGTGGTCCCAGAACCCCAGAACTGCCTCGATCATTCCTGCCCCCCAACTCAGTTCCTCCTCTAAAGGCCTCCAGGAGGGGGGCGCTGTCTTTCACCCTCTGAGCACTGTGCCTGGCTCCATGGATATCCGGCATGCTTTGCTGAGTGAGGAACAAAATCCACACGATCGGAGAAAAATTAGGTCAGCCACTGAAAATTCCCATTAGCTGTACTAGTGGTGAGGGCGGACGCAATACTGGGAATACACTGGGGATACATGCTCAAGCCAGGAGATGGTGCTGGAATCCTGACCCCTAATTTATAAGCCACACGCGCTCTAAGTCTACATCAACCACACACGCTCACAAAGCCACGAGCTCTGAGCTAGCCCAGTGTTATCTAGAGGCCAGTAGCAGGGAGCGAAAATGCCTGGATGTTGTCAACGTTCGCTCTGCTTAGGACTGTGGCAAGTCCCACCTGCCCATTGTGACAGCAGCTGAAGAGCCCTACGCAGCCATGATCTGTTACCAAGTAAGCAGCCCGAGCCACAGTACACTCCGAGGTCTTCCCGGGTGAAATAAACCTAGCAGAGGGGATGGAGAGATAGCACAATGGGCAGGGCACTTGCCTTGCACGCAGTCAACCTGAGTTCGATCCCCAGATCCCATATGGCCCCCTGAGCACCGGCAAGAGTGATACCTGAGGGCAGAGCCAGGAGTGACTCCCTGCGTAATGCCAGGTGTAGCTCCCAAACCAAAACAAGCCAAGAGAAGCAGAGCAGAGACCTGGAGCAGGCAGAGGCAGTGCTCAACACTCAGGACAGGGACGAGTTCCTGCAGGACGCACCATCGCTCGCCTCCTGATTGCTTGGCTTGAAAACACTTAATTAACCCCCTGAGAGCAGAGTAATCTGGCAGACACCATGCCGCTGCTTGCGCCCTTCTCCGGTCCCAGGGCTGTGCCACAGCCCCCTGTGCGGCTGTGCTCCTCCTTTCAGACACCCTCTCCCACCCGGGGTGACAAAGAAGCAGGGCCTGTCTTCTGGTCAAGGCAGTGAGGTGGGACTGAGAGGGCACTGGCCAGAGGCTCCTTCTGCTTAGAGGGTCACCTGACTCCAGCACTTGTTCAAGAGCGCCCCTGCAGTCTGAGAGCGCCAGAACTGGAGGCCAGGGAGGAGTAAGGGCAAATCCCAAGCCCGCCTGTGGATGACCCTTGGTGCATTGGCTCAGAGGCCACCATTTGTTTGGGGCAGAGAAGAGATGGGATCTAAGGGAGGAGGCCAGACCACTGGAGCTGCAGACAGACAGGGCCCAGTGTGATTAGCCTGGCCTGTGGCGGGGTGCAGGACAGAGCACTGCTTGGGGCTCTGAGACTCACCATCAAGCACCTGATGCCCTGCCCAAGATGCTCTCACACACAGGGTTCGCCTGGATTCCTGACCAGTTTCAGGGTTTACTCCTGGCTTTGTTCAGGGATCTCTCCTTGTGGGCTTGAGGGGCCACATGGGTGCCAGGAATTGAACCTAGGTCAACCGCTCAAGGCAAGTGCTCCACCTGCTATATTATTGCTCTGACCCTCCACGATTTCACTCTAGACCTGAGTCCAGACTGTTGTTGGATCACAGTGCTGCTTCTACGCACCTGTCTCCTGGCCAGAGGCAGGAGAGAGCTGGGTGAGAAGTTCCTAGCCTCTGGGCCTGCCTACTGTTCCCAGCTCAACCGCTGGCACACCAGCCTTAGCATCTGTTTCAGCCTTTGGTGTCATCAGCCCGGACTTGGATCACCCTGTGCAGTGCAGACGGGGAGGCCCCACAGGGAAGCCCTGGGCCATTCTGGGGTACAGCATACCCAGCTCTGGGCCGCTCCCCTCTGGAACTCGGGAGCCAAAGGCAGTGGGTTGGGGATGCTTACCCACAAAGTAAGCCAGTAGGATGAGAAGGCTGGCCGAGATGACGATGGCACTCAGGGCTGCGCATTTCCAGTTACAGTACTTGGACGGCTTCTTGAGGCTGAAGGCCGGCCGGGAGAAGGTGCTTCGGGGCAGGGGCCGGGGTGGGGGAGTACACGGTGCTTGAGGTCAAGGGGTACCCGGTGACGTGGTGCAGAAGAGTGGGCAGGCGCCCCGGCTTGAAGAGAAAATGCCTGTAGAGGGAGAGAAGCCAGGGGGTGTCAGGCCAACGGGACATAGAAGGAGCGGCAGCAAGCAGAGGAGAGAGCAAGAGCGAGCGAGTGAGAGAGTATGAGAGTGAGAGCAAGAGAGAGAGAACAGAGAGCTAGAGGTGCGTGTGTGTGTGAGAGAGAGAGAGAGAAAGAGAGAGAGCACCACAGAGAAGGCAGTAAAGACAGAGCAAAGAGAACCCATGACCCAGACCACAGAACAGGGAGCACAAAGACAGATCCTCATGGCACAGGGATGGGGCAGCCTACCCGGGAATGCCACCCAAGGCAAGGCACAAGTCACCGACAACAGGAGCTCGTAGAGATTCCGCTCCTAGGGGAAGGGGCAGCTGCTGCCTTGTGGGGGACAGACTAACTGTTCTTTACAATGACAGCAGGCCCCTGTGATTGTCTCCTGTCCTGCCCTTCAGGTGACAGCCCTAGCGCCGTCCCTCACCTGTCCTGTGCTGGGCCCACACTCCTCAGGAATCAGGATCCTGAACTTTTTAAAGCGCGGGAGACTGGAAGCCTCCCCAGTCCTGGCACCATCAGGAGCCCTAGGGGCTGCCACGTGGCCATGGGCGGCACGGGCCTCGCAGGCCCTGTATATCAGCCCAAGCCGCCTGCTCTGAGCATGCTGGGAGCCTCGCAGGACAATGACGACCCGACCCGGTGAGGTCTCTGGGGCAGCTCTCGTGCCGGGGGACACTGCCTGGCGTGGCTCGAGCACAGCCCTGGAAGAGTCTGCACAATGCCTGGAAAACGGGGTGCAGTGCTTCAAAGACCCCTCCATGAGTCTCAGGGTAAAGGCTAAGTGAGTCGTGGGGCAGTCTTGGCCACAGACTCCACACCCAAGGCCAGAACGAAAGTCAGGCCTGTGCTGCAAAACCCAAAGCAAATAGTGCTCGAGCAGATGGCTTCAGCGTGCTGGGGGCAGCCAATGAGATGCTGGGCGCTGCATATTAACAGGACGGCCGAGGCAGCTGTTAATATGAGGGGGTATGGGGGAACGACATCCCGAGGACAGACGAGCGAGCTGGACAGAAACCTGGGGATGGGCATGCGACACGGCCTCAGGACCATCCCGGGGCGTGGGGCAGGGTGGCAGGCAGGCAGGCAGGCAGAGGGGGCCACACGCGGCACGCACACACACACACGCACAGGAGGGGGAGGCGGGGCACCTACCCGTCACTGTAAGCCCCTTCATGGCGGGAGGCGCTGAGAATGTCCATCTCAATGACGGTGTCCTGCAAGGACCGGGGAAGGGCTGCTTGCCCAGGTGTCTACGCACACACAGAGACATGAATGGAGCAATGAGTCATGCACAGATGAGGCGGGTCGAGAACACGCAAGGGGGCCCGTGCGGCAGTGCAGGAACCAGCGGGGAGGCGGGGTGGGGGACGTTCTTGGGGTCTGGGCATGGCCGAGTGCAAACCAGAGCTTCTGGCTTCCCCTGGCCCCTAGCAGCCAGCAGGGGGTTCCGGTTACCAACCTGAATTCCAAGCAGCTAGTGCTGCCTTCCCGGAGTGACCGATCCCAGCCCAGCACTGAGCAAGGTGGTCGCTGCCCTTCCCGTCCAGTTCCTACACAAGTCTCCCCGGATGCCAGCACCAACCCACTTTGGAGGCCGAGCAGTGGAGACCAGGAAGGGTGGCAGCACTGGCCGAGATTACCCACTTGCAAGCTTTGAAAGAGGAAATGAACTTGGTCCTGCTGCCTAAACTTGGCTGCGTGCATTCGGCCGCATCTGTCAGTGCAGAGATGGGATGACCGGAAGAGCAGGGGAAGGCGGAGTCCCTGGAGTCATTTTCTCCCTCTTCCCCTCCCTCCCTCCCTCCCTCCTTCCTCCCTCCCTCTCTCCTTCCCTTCCCTCTCTCCTTCCTTCCCTCCCTCCTTTCCTCCCTCCCTCTCTCCCTTCTTTCTCCCTACTAAAGAATGTCAAAGCCTATAAAGGCTGGGCCAGAGGAACAGTACAGGATCGATGGCTTGCATGCAGCTGACTTAGCTTCCATCCCTGGCACCCCATAGGGTCCCTTGACTCCTGCCACGAGAGATCCTTGAGTACTGCACCCCTCCAAACAAAACAACAAAAATAAATATTATAGACGCTAAATCATGTGCATATAACGCTAATATGTTTCTGCCTGCATCTTCTCTCTTGTCACTCACTGTTCCAGGAAGTCTATAACTGTCCTCTAAGGCAGATCTGACTCTGTAATAAGCATCTGAGGCCCATCACTGATGCTTTGGCGCTGGTAAAAAGCAAGATGAGGGGCCGGTCCTTTGCTGCAGCCTGCTGTTGAGTAAGATGTGACCCAGCCCGACAGACCTGGGTGTGTCACCTCAGCACTGCAGCTCACGTCCCACCTCTGCCCCAGGACCCTGCAGCCCCACAGACAACAGTGAGGAGGGGCCAAAGTCCCACCTGCAGGTGTGATTTCATGAACATCCTCAGGGACAGCTAGAGGACAGGAAGGAGCCTGAGTATCTGGGTACCCCAGGGACTGCACCTGAGTGAGCCCATGCTGGAGTGCTGAGGGTGGGGTCTCAGCTCCTGACACAGAGTGGGGGTAACCAGACCCTAGGCTCAGACGTGTGCTCCTCAGATCTGTTCTCTTCTGCCTTTGCAAATGCATTTCACACATCTACTGGCCTCTTGCTAGCGACCCAGCAGGACAATCCTTTGCTTCTTGGGCCTGATTCCCTGCAACGCCTGCCTAGATCACACCTAACCTGATGTCTTCCACTCTATTCGTCCCTCCCCAGCCCACCTGAGCCCTTCACACAACAATACACAGACACTCAGACCCACACCCAAGTATACACACACATACACACCATCTCTTTTGTGTGTTCTTCCTCCTAATATCAGTGCAGGGATTTTCTCCACCTCATTTGCTGCCTGAGGGTTTGGAGACTGGGTCATTGGTCACTTGCCGGATCCAACAGCGATGGGATGAGGAAGGGGTCCAGGGGTGGGGCCTGGGGCCAGGAGCCCTGATGGTGGCACCGCTGGGCTCTCCTTGCTTCAGCAGGATATGGTTGGTCTGACACTGTCCTGCCTGAGCCAGCTGCAATAGATCTGGGGTGGGGCCCCCATTATCCACTGGCACTCTGTACCGAAACTACCTGTACTGACAGTGGTTCATGCTGAAGATCTGGTTTCCGGATATCTGGGACTGAGCCTGTGCCAGGCAGGTGATACTGAAGTGACAACTTTCCCCGCCACCCCACCCCGAACACCCCCAAATCCAAGGGCATTAAAGTGGGGAGCTCATTAGGGCCCTGGAAGGACTCCAGACTGCCCCTAATGAGTTAAGCAGGGGACATGCCCCCACTTGGTCTCCCTGATGTGGCCTGCTTTCCATTTACCCTGTAGGGTCTACCTTCCTCCCCATCATGAACCCTTCAGACAGCCATGGCTGGTCTGCAAGGCTGTGTGTGCCCAGACCCCACACAGGGATGACTGTCCAGCTCCCTGAAGGTGTAGCCCCTGTCCAGCGAGCCAGCAAGCACAGTGGATAATATGGATCATGGCCAAGCCAGCTCTGGACACAAGAGTCCTGCTGGAATGGAGCTTGGAAGCCCTTTCTGCCAGCTCTCATGGGCATGGAGATGTACAGCCTCCTCCTCTGGGGTCTGCTTCGCCCTCACGGAGAGGCCTAGGGGCACTGAGAAAGAAACCAGCTTTTTTGTTTCCTTTTTCGGTCACATCTGGCAGTGATCAGGGGTTACTCCTGGCTCTGTACTGAGAATTACTCCTGGCAGTGCTCAGGGGACCACATGGGATGCCAGGGATCGAACCCAGGTCAGCTGCATGCAAGGCAAATACCCTACCTTCTGGACTATGACTCTGGCCCTGAGAAAGAAACTGGTTAACTAAGTCCTCTCTGCCTCCTGCTTGCCTTCCTTTCCCTGGAGAATGAGAGCTAAATCCCGACCCTCCTTTCAGCTGCTGCAGAAGAAGCCGTGGCCTCTAATATTAGGCTTTCAATACAGACTGGCTTTGGACAATGAGCAGGGCTGCCCACGGCTTCTCTGGCATCAGGAGACATCCCTTTCTGGCAGGACACGAACAAAGCTGTTTAGGCGCCAGCGCCACACTGCCTCCAGGAGGAGCTCTTGGGCATCTGGGCTCCTTCAGCTGGGGCCTCCCCAGGACCTCTCTTCCTCCCCAGCTCTGCCCTGGACTCGGACTGTTCGCCTCTCCGCACCCCAGATCTGGCCCATGAGAAATCTTCCCTAGCCCCATCCCAGTCTCACCATTCAGCCCAGCCTCCGGTTTCTTCCCTGTGCACGGATATTTATTTGACAAATGCTCATCACATGACAAGGTCCAGAGGCCTTAAAGCACAGCACATCCCTGCACTGACCCTCGTGCTGTGCTTACCCTCCTGTGAGCATCTGCTCCCATAACTGCCTCCCCTGCCAAGCCATAGTGGGCGGCTGTGTATATTCATTGACAACTATTCTGGCAGGTAAGTGGCCGAGTGCTCAGTGTATGCCAAGACACCTGCAGATGGTGATGCAGCCACGTAGGCTACGGACTGATGGCTTCAAGGTGGGAGCAAATCTGCGGCTCTTTTCCTTTAGAGATGTGCATCTACCATCCCTTCCCTGGCCTGGGAATGCTCTGACAAACACATGGCAGAAGTGACACCATATCAGCTCAAGGCCAAGCTTATGGGAGGGCCGATAGCTTCTGTCTCTGAACCGTGGCCTGAGTCCCAAATATGGAATAAAGCTCCCTGCTGGGAAGACCATGTGTCAAGAACCAGGGAGCCCCTTTTTAGGAGAGAGAGAGGGGTCCCACAGAGACCACCTTCCCAGGCTCCCCCTTGGTCTCTGGCATATGCTCCATCCTGTAGCCAGAAACAAGCAACCATGGCAAGCATACGGGCTGCCCACAGCTGTCCATGGGAGCAGGGCCGGCTGGCTGGCTCTCTCTGAACTTCTGATGCCCTGGTGAGTGTGAGCAGCTGGTGGGTTCTGAGGCTTCTAAGATCTGGAGTCATTTCTCAGGAAGGCTGGACTGATCATGATCAGACTGGAAGTCACTCATCTTTATCTGCTCCTTTGGCGACCCAAAGAAATACAAGGCTGAGTCCCGCACCAAGGGAGCCCTGGGGTAGGAATCTGAGCACAGAATGTACCTGACTCATGTTCCTGGGCCTTGGGTAATCACAACAGGGAATGCCACATATGCCACTGGAGCTTCATAGTCAAACTCACTTTCTCGAAAGAGAAAAGATGACATGAAACATTCTCCCCCTGGGAATCCTATTCAACTCTCCCAGCAAGTAGGGGCTCAGTAAATATTTTCAGAGCTTATGTATAAGACTGTATGGGAAGCAGATATAAAGTGAAAAAAAAAAGAAGGGGGATAGTTTTATAGCAGTCCTATAGTGTAGGCACATGCTTGGAGCTTTTCCCTGGATATTTACCTATTTCCTCCCAATATGAAAGGCATGGATTCTTATTCCAATTTACAGACAGGAAATCCAAGTTTCTTGGCTGGTCAGTGTTAAAGCCAAGGTAGAACTCCAGATTCTCCTATAACGCATATTCGCCCCACTTCCTCATGCTGGTCAAAATAACTGGTGGTTCTCGCTGCCAGACTCAACAATGATTTCTCATTTTATTATTTCATTTTATTGATTTTTTGGCCACACCCAGATGTGCTCAGGGCTTACTCCACGCAGTACTCAGGGAACCATATGCAGTACAGGTATAGGAGTGACCAAGTTGATCACACGTAAGGCAAGTGCCTACCCCTATACCATTCTCTAGTCCCCAAGGTCCCTCTTAAAAAGGAATCTTTTTAGCATGGTGTCATCAACCAATCATGGCCAACAGTGAACTGAACTGAATCAGCACCAATTCTGATAGTACTGGCCGTGCTGTCCAGCAGCCACCTGGCTTTAGGCCATCTTTAGCTGAATTCTGGGGTTACAGAGGAAGCATGCCTCAAACATCCACGTCTTTGCATGGGTCAGGTGGGGAGAAGGACAAGGCCAACAAACAGTTGTGCAAGAGTGTAGGCAAAGGCCAAGAGTGGGCTCAGGCTTGAGTAGATGCTGGTAACATGCATGCTCCCATGCGCCGCACACACATACACACACATGTTAAACACTGAGTACAGACATAGCATTGAGTATATATATATATAACATAGCTATACGTTACAGTATCTATATATTATAGATTATATAAAATGGCACATGTGTGCATATATATCAATGCACTAGTGATTACTCTTGGCAGAAGGTATGAACATTCTGCTTATTCCAATCTCTAACTTTTCTCCAATGGACGCTTATCACTTAGTTCAACACTAAAACAGAAGGAAAAGGTCGACAAACCCCATGGACTTGAAGAATGGCCATGAGAAGGCAGAGCAGGTCAGAGAGGTGGCGGGACTCTAGCTAAGGAGGTGGAAGAGGGGCTGGAGCGATAGCCCAGCAGGTAGGGCATTTGTCTTGCACATGACCAGCCCATGCAGGCCCAGGTTCGATCCCGGTATCCCATATGGTCCCTCAAGCACCGCCAGGAGTAATTCCTGAGCGAAGAGCCAGGAGTAACCCCTGAGCATTGCCGGGTGTGACCCAAAAATCAAAATAAATAAATAAAATAAGGAAGTGGAAGAGGTGAGCTGGGGTCCCCACACCTGCACCTCACGCTGAGCATCAAAAAAAGCACCCCTGAGCTTTTTCTCCCTCTGCTGACCCACAACTCCCCAGAGAAGCCCCCTAGTTGAATCCCACCTGAGATAACAGTCCAGGGTGAGCCAAGATCGTGGGAAGCAGAAACACGCATCCTTGACTTGTTTCCCTGGGCCTCATGTGGTCATTCAATGAGCATATTGGGGTCAGCGGAGGTCAGCTCTCACCTAGGGCTGAGCTGACTCACACTCTCCCACCTCTGGGGGCCCTCCCCAGGGTGCATCTGAGAACCACATCCCTAAACCCAGCTCTGGCCACTCTGCCTCTCCCAACAAGAGCCCTCCAACAGCCCTCCAGCCCTCCATCACACCCCTGCCCTATGCCCCCCACACCTGCCCCGCACCTGGTCTCCAGGGGAATGTTGCTGTTGAGTAGCCAGTTGTCCTGGCGTGGGCCGGCTCCCTGCACGGCGCTGGCGGGGGCTCTGCAGACAGCGAGTGGTCAGTGGGTGCTGGGCTGGGGTTGCTCCTGGGCGTGAAGTTGCCCGGTTCAGGGAGCTGATGGAGGCTGCGTGGTGCTGGCTGGGGGTGTGCGGCGTGCGGGAGCGGCGGTGTTCGGAGCCGAGGGTGGTTCTGCAGGCCGCCGGGGTGATCTAGGGCACAAACATGCTGTCAGGAGCAGCCAGGATGGCCCTGTGAACCCGTGCCAGGAACAGCAGAGCAAATCAGAGATACTCAATATTCGGTGAATATCAGCACCTGCTGTGCGGGGCTGGGTGCTGGGGTTACAGCAAGACTGCAGCAAACTCCCTGCACAGAGGGAAGGAAAGAAAATTGGAGAAAGACCAGTCCACAGCAGCACTTTGGGACAAGGCATTCCAACATTGCCCAGGAGTCTGTGAGAAATGAAAACGAGAGAGAGAGAGAGAGAGAGAGAGAGAGAGAGAGAGAGAGAGAGAGAGAGAGAGAGAGAGAGAGAGAGAATCAGAGAGACAGAGACAGACAGATAACTGCCTTGCACACAGCAAACAGCAAACCTGTACCACGCAGGTACCCTGAGCTCTGCCCCATGGCACAGCGTCAGGTGGGGGTCCTTATGTATGACCGACAGGTGTGACCCCAAACAAATAAATGCACATTGGACCAAAAATAAAGGAAGAAAAATGCTTGGGGTTGGTTCAGCTTTCTGAATCCTGAGTCTGCATCAGGCCGAGCACCTGATGCCCCAAACACCACCCAGGTCCTTGTGTCCCAAACACCGTGCTGCAGGGCCCAGCATGTGAGGACTGGTTTCCAGACAGGATAGCCCTGACCAGATGGAGCCGATAAGCTGAGCAAGAGCCCTACTCTTGGTGACGGCAGAGCCAGAGCCAGTGACACCCTAGACCTGAGTATGCGGGAGCTGGTGTGAATTTCATGGACGCCTTCATCCATTTATTTTTATTTGACTAACAGTTGATTAATGACTGGGTTTCAGGCAATGTTTCTACCCAGTGTCCCTTCACCAAGTGTCCACTTCTCACCCTCAGTGTCCTCTCCCCCTCTTTCCCCTCCCACCCTCTCACCTGCCTCCATGACACACACTTATTCCTAACCATTGACACTGTGGTTTATGGCACTACGTTAGAGCAAGAGCTGCTGACAGACAAGAGACGATCCTGCAGTAAAGGCAGACCAGGCCCGAAGAGGGGCTGTTGGCAATTTCCTTGAGGGAATTAAGACAGATACTTTGTTTCTACTCTCAAGTACTCAGAGCACCACTGGAATCCTAGTGGGAAAGTTTAAAAAGGAAGAGGTCAGGATTAAGTGGGTCAATTTACAAATAATGTTTTTTGTGGGAGGGTGTGGCCGTGAGCTCTAGCACAGTGGTCAGGGCATTTGTCATGCACTCAGTGAACCTGGGTTCAATCCCCAGCACCCCATAAGGTCTTTAGAGCACTCACCCTACTGCCCCCCACCTAACCTGGATGCAGGTGGATATTTTGGGGTGAAGCAGGCAGGAACTGGACCCTCCTTAGCCTTTGAGCCATAGGCCCTAAGGCTACACACAGACCTGGGTCAGATCCCCTGCACCACACAGGTCCCCCTGAGCTCCCACAGACTCAGGCCTAGGGTGTCACTGGCTCTGGCTCTGCCGTCACCAAGAGTAGCGCTCTTGCTCAGCTTATCGGCTCCATCTGGTCAGGGCCATCCTGTCTGGAAGCCGGTTCTCACATGCTGGGCCCTGCAGCATGGTGTTTGGGACATCAGGTGCTCGGCCTGATCCAGACTCAGGATTCCAGAAAGGACCAGGGTGGTGTTTGGGGCATCAGGTGCTTGACCTGATGCAGACTCAGAATTCCAGAAAGCTGAACCAACCCCAAGCATTTTTCTTCCTTTATTTTTTGGTCCGATGTGCATTTGTTTGGGGTCACACCTGTCGTCATACATGGGCCCCTCTGTGGAATCCTGCACTGACCCTGAGACCCAGCATGCTGCTACTGGGACGGTCTTGGGTGGTGATTAGGTGGCAATGAGGGCATGAGAGTGGGGTCCCCATGCCTGCTCTGGCAGTAGTCCGTCATGAGAAGAGACAGGAGCAATTGCTTGTCTGCTCACTAGCCCCGCTGTCGGCAGTCAAGCCAGGAGGCAGCTCTCCAAAGGCCCCGATGCACCGGGTAGAGCCTGTAGTTCACCCTCCAGGCTATAAAAGCCTCTGTTGGTTGTTGAGGCCTCCCCATCCTCAGGAGTTCATGTCAGCAGCTCAAGCTAAAGCAGAAACTGTGTCACACAGATGCAGAAAACCTGGGCAGCAGCTGTGGAAGTGAGAAGCGTCTGGAAGCGTCTCAGGCCGAAACTAGGAATGATGACCTTGGTTCCAAGGGGAGGGCAGGAACGTATCAGGGCTCAGAAGGGAAAAGAATGTGGAGGAAACTTCCACCTGCTTCGAGAATATGCAAATATGTACAACACTTCAGTTCACTCTGACAAAGTCTCCGCTGGAAATGGGGAGCATTTTTTCGGAACCAGGGAGGGCGGAGGATCCTTGTCACAAAGTGGCAGGGAACTTGGCTGGACACATTTTCAAGCACTCTGTTTCTGGTGGAAGGTAGAGCTTGTGAGTGACAAAACTGCCACCTCTCCTCTGGCTGAGGAGACTCTAAGGCAAGTGTTGGAAGTGTGGTGTGGTTCCTCTACACGGCAATGAGACAGAAATGATGCAAAGAAGAAACTGGGACATGTGGAAACTACACACGAAGACATGACATTTCCCTGTCTGGAGGAAGGAGGAGGAAGAGAGGGCGGGGCTGGTGGACAATTTCCTTTCAGTCAAGGAAACACGGACACGCGGAGATGGAAGCAAAGCCGTGAGCACGCGGGCATGTGCCAGCTACTTGGAACTCCAGCCCTGACCACATGACCGCCCCTTCCCAGACCCCATTGCAGGTTATGAACCATATTTAAAGGCACAGAGGGACCAAACTATTTGAAATTAGGCCCAACCACTTACTAGCTCTGCAGCGCTGGGTGTGTGTCTTAGCTCTGAAAGCTTTTACTTTGCTCATCTGCGAAACAGAGACAAGATCACAGTCTACTTCTCAGCATGGTCAAAGGACTAGGTGAGGAGGGGCTGCAGGGTCATTAGCAGGGTGATGGGCAGAAGGGAAATGATCTGGGGTGGACTATTCATAGGCTTTCTTTTAGCTTACAATCCCATCAACATTTTCCTCAGGTCCTATGGGTCTGGAGGCAAAGATTCTTATCTGGCTCATCACGGAGCACTCGGTCTTCCTGGTGCTTCTCTCTGAGTTGTCTTTAGCTGTTCCCCAATGTCTGCTGAGTTACATGCTTGGCCACAGAGGGCCAAGAGCACCAGGCTGGAGCAGGCGTCAGTGGGGCTAAACGGTACTCCCTGACCTGGACTGTAAGCGGGGCTCTTACAAAGCCATCTTCGTTCTGCTACACCACAAGGGAGGGCTGAATCTTCCAAATCACAGAGTAATCCAGCCTCAAACATCCCTCAGCTCTTTGCCTACAGATTCTTTCTGCCTACTTGTGTGTGTGGCGGGGGCTCACATCCAGTGTGTGTGGCAGGGGCTTACTTTAGGTGTGTGGGGAGGGCCTCACTTCTGGTGTATGTGGTGGGGCTCACTTCCAGTGTGTGGGGAGGGGTTCGCTTCTGGTGTATGCGGTGGGGCTCACTTCCAGTGTGTGATGGGGCTCACTTCCAGTGTGTGGGGAGGGGTTCACTTCTGGTGTATGTGGTGGGGCTCACTTCCAGTGTGTGGGGAGGGGTTCACTTCCGGTGTATGCGGCAGGGCTCACTTCTGGTGTGTGTGGCAGGGGCTCACTTCCGGTATGTGAAGGGTAGGTCGATCACTTCCTGTGGTGCTCAGGCATTCCTGCTGTTGGTGCTGTGGGATCAGGTGATGCCTGGAGGGAACCAGGGGATGAAGACAAGCACCTTCACCCCTGTACTATCTCTCTGGTCCCACCCATGTTTCAATTCTTTCCAACTATGGGTTATCTTAAGTGTTAGAGTTTGGGGTAAATTAAATAAGTATGACAACTTGATTGAAAAACCAAACTACACACAAAACAAGAAGCCTGCCCAAGATCATGTTGCTAGTAGATGATGAAAGCCAACCCTCCAATAGAAATACCCTGCAACATCTAGTCTTGATGCCGGAGGCAGAGAAGGAATGTAATCCCAAGTACATAAAGCTACATGCACTAGGCAGCTTATTAAAGACAAAAACCTCTTGTGTTATTTGGGGTGGGGGCACATCCAGAACTACTATAAGACCCGGATGGAACAAGGGCCTGGCCTATGCATGGGATGTGCTCTACCAAGGAGCCCCAGCACAACCCCTCATGTATTATTGTTAAAACCCGACCGTTAATGCCAATAATTAGATGGAAGAGCTATTTGTGAGCCACAAAAAGCTTTCATGTCCAATAATATACCACAGCAGTAGCCCTAAGAGACCGGAATTACTAACCTCCTCTGAACAGGGCACTGAGGCTCTGCCAGGCTCAGAACCCACAGACAGAGATACCAGCCCAGGGTCCTCCCAGCCTCTGTGCAAGCCACTGAGAGCAAATGTCCTTCCCCTGGACCCAGAATGCAAAGCCAGCCTCAGCCAAGAGCCCTGCTCACGTGACCTTGACCTTTCGCCTCAGAGCCATCCGCACTGCGGGGCGGGGGAGGGAATTAGCCTGATCAAAGAGATGCTTTTCATCATTTGTGACATAAACTACAGATGGGCTTTTGCTTGGGCTATACGCTCAGAAGATCCTAGGCCAGGATCCCATCCATCAATGCCCCGGACCTTGTCGACACCACTGGATATACGAAATAATAAGTATGTCCTCTTGAAAGTCTCTGCCCCGCGCCCCACTCAGTCCTCAGGCTATAGACGCATGATGCTGAAGCTAGCAGCGGACTCCAGGGGCCGAAAGCTGACTGCGCTGAGGGTACTCTGCTAAGCAGACTTGAGATGCTTTCATTTCACCTTCCCTGGCTGAGCAATAAGGAAGGAGGCTTGCTGTGTCCTGCACACAGATCTCTGGTCCCCGTGCTCCACCTGGCACACTTCGACACAGAGAAAATGCTCACTCCCGGGCTGACTCTGGTTCTTTCTCCTGACAAATGAGGAGATCGCAGCCTGGAGCGAGGATTTGCTTACTCTCTGCTCCGAACTACCAGCCGCCAAGGCTGAATTCAAGCCTAACTCCAACTTCCTGCTGTGGGGACTCTCTGCTCTTCAGCCCCGCATTTACTGAGCCTGGGGTCAGGGTCTGGTCTCTGGTATTGGCAGTGGCTTTGTTTCTGGCCTGAAAAGCTTCCCGCCCTCCCTCTGATGCCGCTCAGCCGCTGACTTTATCTCAGAGAAATGTTCAGACTGCCAGGCCCACCTAGACTCCTGCCCCGAGCTCATTCTTTTCTGTTGGCTATGGAATATTTTGTTGTTTCCAATTTCAAAATCGATGAATGTTAAAAGAGAAAGAGAAATCCCATCAGCCCAGCTCAGGTTTGCAAAACAAATGAGGCAGCGACCGGTCCAGAACCTTAAACCAACGGTGACATCCAGAAACTCAGTGACTTGCTCTCTGCATGTTTATGTTTCCTTTCCCATTCACAGCCCAGGACCGTTTATGACCCAACAACAAGGGCTGCTGCGCACGGCGACAGACCATACGGCATCTCTGTGAAGCTGAGTGAAGCCTCAGCAAGACCTGGGAACTCCACTGCATGGGAATTTCTCTCTCTCCTTTTTCTTTTCGCCCTCCCTCGCTCCCTCCCTTCCCTCTTCCCTCCTCCCTCCTTTCCATCCTTCCCTCCCTTCCTTCCTGACCCCTTCCCTTCTTCCACTGCTCCCTCCTTCTCTTCTTGCTTGCCTCCTCCCTTCCTCCTTCCTTCCATTCTCCCTGACTCCTTGCCACCTTCCTTTCATTCCTTCCTTCTTTCAATGGAAATGGAATAAATAAACTTCTGCTTGGCAGCTTCCACTGTTTTCTGCAGGGAATCACCTAATCAAGTCAATAGGCCAAGTGGCTCTGCCTTCCTGGATGGACAGCTTGAGCTGCAGCTGTCCTTGTGTTATTGTACTCAAGCTGCACAAACCTGAGTGTGGATGTCACTGTCCAAGTTAGACTTCTCATGTTCTTTGGGTAGAGACGCTGGATCTGTGGTGCCCCTTTGTAAGGAAACTCTTTGTAAGGGTTTGGTTTGTGGGGGCTTGGGACACATGTGCCCTTTCGGGCTGCCTGGTGAATGGACAAGCTACCCAGCAATCTGTGGGCACCCATCACAAGCCACGTGTAGACTAAAGCATCAATGACACACTATAGAGTTCCCTTACAAAGGGGCACCACAGATCCAGCGTCTCCACCCAAAGAACATGAGAAGGCTAACTTGGACAGTGACATCCACACTCAGGTTTGTGCAGCTTGAGTACAAATACGCAAGGACAGCTACAGCTCAAGCGTCCATCCCACAGATGATTGGTTGAGGATGGTGTAGGACACTTGACAGTGGAACCCTATGCAGCTATAAAAATGGTGGGATACCACCTGCCATGACACTGGGGGAAACTGCCCAGGGGACCTGGCAAAAGCAAACTAGGTCTGAAGGACGCAGACAGAAGCTGAATGCTTTCACCTATGTGTGCGATGGAAGAGCGTCACATGGGTGAGCCGGGCTGGCGACAGCTCGACAGGCTGGTGCACAGGTTTACAGGCAAGAGGAGGGGAGTCAGGGTCCCCCTTGCAAAAAAAAAGAATAGTCAAAATGACACAGACAAAGGAGCCAGGGGCGAAGGTGATGGGGGGAGAAGATTAGGAAGGACAATAAAATAAAATCCCCAGCTGGGGCAGAGAGATGCACAGCAGGGACAGTGCTGGCTTTGCACTTGGCCAGTCCCAGTCAATCTCTGAGCCTGCCAGGAGTGTGATCTCTTCTGATCACAGAGTCGGGAGAAAGCCCTGAGCATCGCGGGTGTGGTGCGACAACAACAAAAAGTTGAGCAGAGGAACTTTAGTCAGTGCTAAACCCTCTAGAGAGGCTGAAGGTCACTGTAGCTCTAGATGAGGACTGAGCAATGGCCAGGGGGATAGGTAGACGGCTAGGGGGACAGAATGGGAAACAGTTTCACGGATCAACAATGAGCAATACAGCTTGGCATTGGGATCAATTTTCAGAGAAAAATAAAATTGATAGAGACATAAGGAAAATCAAACAGTACAATGAGTACACCTTGCCCATAGCTTTGAAAGCCTCCAGTCTGTCAGTCTCGAGCTCTCCTCAAGCACTCTACAGTGACCGAGCTGCAATCTGACCCAGTGTTCAGGACTGAGTTTGGGTATGCCTAGTCTTATTATTGTGTGTTTATTTGGGGGCCACATCTGACAATGCTCAGGTCTCATTCCTGGATCTGCACTCAGGAATTACTCCTGCTGGTGCTTAGGGGACCATATGGGATGCCGGGGATGGAACCTAGGTTGGCTGCTTGCAAGTCAAACACTCTACCCACTACATTATTTCTCTGGCCCCAAGTTCTTTTTTCTTGTTGTTGTTGTTGTTGTTGTTGTTGGTGGTGGTGGTGGTGGTGTGTGTGTGTATGTGTGCACGCATGTACATGCTTGTATACGCATGCACACTTTGGGTCACACATGGCAATGTTCAAGTTTTACTCCTGGCTCTGTGCTCAGGGATCACTCCTGGCAGGTTTGGGGGACCATATGGGATACTGTGAATTGAACCTGGTTGGCTGCGTGCAAGACAAGTGCCTTACCTACTGTACTATCTCTCCGGTTCCCCAATGCATGTTCTTATTTTATCTAGAAAACAATCCTGATCCACACATCTTATGTCCTCCCCAACTTTGAGATACAGAGGCTCTGAGAAGTTAGACGAAGACTTTTCCAAAATAACATACTAACAAGTGAGAGAGGATGCTGAGGGGTCGCCACCCCCACAGAGGCCGTGGCACGGTTCAGTCTTGATTCTGCTTCTCTGCCTTGCTCCTCCTTCTACAATACCTGGCTCCTGCACCGCAGAGAAACCCAGGAATGTCCTGTCCATGTTCTGGGATTCCGGGGGGACAACTCAGAAATCAGGACAACCCTGCAGGATATTCAGAGGCGCGTAATCATTTCCAGCTAACATCTGTTGAACGTTTGCAATGGGTTCACTCCCTGCTAGTCACCAGCTAGAGGCACTCTCGTCTTGCTATGGATTCCCAGGCTTCTGGGCTGTTTGAAATTCAAGTGGGAGGGAAATGAGCCTTCCTGGAGGATGTGCGCAGAGTGAATGTGCCCACCCCCATCCTAGGTGCTGAGTGTGATTCTGATGGTCGGTGCCCAACCCATTAGCCCCAAGGGACAGAGCAGGTAGGAGCAGTGGTCCAGCCCCATCCTGCCATTACTGGCATGTGGTCTGACTGCCCCAACTCTCTGGCTCTCAGTGTTTTTCTGGTGTGAATGGAAAGTGTTAGACCTCATCCAATTGCTCAGACAGTTCTGTTGGCTGGTTCCAATTGCATCATTCCTAGAATTCCACTAATAATTGCCCCATGACGATGCATTTTAATGTATCTTTCCCCATCTCTCAAGCAAACTATATTCACTCATCTTTGTTTTCTTACTTTTTAAAAATCAAGCACACATGAAGCTGGTGATGAGAATTTTGCTCTTAAGAGTTTATGTATTTCAGCTGAAGTCATGTGACATTGCATGATACAATCATCATTTCTGATGGGACCAAGAGAATTCAAAGACCCCTAACTCCCAGCCCTGCTGATAAGACGTATGCTCTGTGTTTGCTAAATGAAACTGTAAATAAGTGAATGATTGGGTGAATGTCTGATTCTAAACAAATCATTATGTGGTGAAAAAACCGGTGTCAGAACACTACCATTTCTAAGTTACTTGATCCTGAGGAGTCACTTAACCTGTGAAAGGAAGAAAGTTGGTAGAAACTGGAGAGACTCAGCAGATAGGTGATTGCCTTATGCGTGGGTGATGACCCAGCGTTGATCCCCGACATTGCTTATGTTTCCCTGAGCACTACCAGGAGTGATTCCTGAGCACAGAGCCAGGAGTGAGCATCGCTGGGTGTGCCCACCCCCCCAAAAAATAATCCAAATGGAAGACAGTTGGAATTATCTTTCAGAACTGTGGTAGAGCTGAAGAAAGGGGAGAAGGGGGGAAAGGGAGGAGGAGAAAAGAATAGTGGCTAACATATACAGACACATCCCATATACTAGAGACTTGTCTAAAAGCTCTTTGTGTATTAACCCAACCTTCAAAGCAAACGAAGACACAGTTATCTCTGCATTACACATGGGAAGACAGAAGAATGCAAGGTGCTGTGTTACTTACCCAAGGACAGGAGCAGATAATGGAGACAGGACCCACAGTTAGGGGGCCTGGCTTTAGAATCTGCATCCTTCATCCCACGGAGCTGCCGGCACAGGACCTGCCAAGCACGCGACACCTGTGGGCTGAGTGAGTCCCCAGGCCTGGTGATAGGCATGTCTTTCACTAGGCTTTGTGTGGACATGTCCAATGATGACTTTGAGATCCCATGATAGTCCCCTGATGCTTATAAGTATCTGCCACTAGGAGTGAGTCAGGGGCTGGCCCTGTGGGTAGCTCTAAACTGTGGCTGGAAGCAGAATCAGGCTGGTACTATCCTCTTTACCTCATTCTGGAACATGTGCTGGCTGCTTCCTGCTCCAGGCACCACCTTCCACCACATCTCTAAAAAAACCTGTGACTCTAAGTGGGATCACGTAACTGAACATAGGGATCATGAGAAATTTGTTTGGAAATAACTGTGTGATACATTATCAGAACCCACTTGATTTTCAGACTCACTGGACAGACCTAGGGTTACACGAACATTTCTTGGGGAAGGGTCACTCATAGCCAAAGTCTCAGAGGACCTGCCCGGGTCCGATGCAGGTGGGGACACAAGGCCAAGGCCAGGCATAGCAGAGTCCACTAGGGTTTTGCTTGGTGATGGGAAATGCACATTTTTGGCTTGTTTTCTGAGACACACCTGGCACTGCTTGGGGCTTGCTGCTGGCTCTGCACTTAGGAATCACTCCTAAGAGTGGTTTGAAGGACCATGATCAAATGAGATACTGGGTGGGCAACATGCAGGGCTGCTGCTGGACTATCGCTCCAGCCTCTCACTTTTCCTTCTCATAACCCTGCTTCCGTGGCCCTCACAGCAGGGCGTCCTGTTTGCCTACACCATGATCAGCTCAGGGACCCCATATCTTAGCCCTGTCCACCCCTCACTAGCCTTACCCTGGCCGCTGGGCCCCCAAAGATGAGAAGATGAGGTCTCTAACACTGAAGTGTTCATGCAGGCGGGTGCGGCTCATGGCGTCTGAACCCCGGGAGGGAAGTTCTTCACTTCCATGTCCCTGCTCAGGACCCATCACACTACACCGTTAAGGACAAACAGTAGGACCAAGGCTTAAAGCAATCATAGCCAGCAACCTCTTGGATTAAAAAAAAGGCCACTCAATGCTGTAGAGTCTGGCCAGGAAAAAACACCGCTGAATGACGTGTGGATATGAAACAACGAGAGTGGTTTCAGGGGCGCCAACCCTTGTGCAAATGGGGCTGTGTAGGGCTGAGGCTGCAGGCCAAGAAGGGCCGAATCAAGGTGCTGCTCTTCCTCCTCTTCTCCCTCCTCCCCTCCTCTTCTCTTCCCCTGCCTTTCCTTCCTCCCTATTTCTCCTCCCCTCCCTCTCCGCCCTCCTCACTCCTCTTCCCTCCTCCTTCTGCTCTTCATCTTCATCCTTCCCCCTCCCACCCACCCCTGCACTACTCCCCGCACTGTTACCAATCACGCTTACTCACATTGATTTTTTCCTCTTGAAGGACCAACTACCTCATCCCTTGGTAACTTAACGCTGAAACAAGGCGTGCACGGGCCATCTGATATGTGGCAGGCATTGCCCAGAAAGGAAAGGCTCACCCCACCCCCACCTAGCTTTTAATGCCTCCATTCTCTTAACTGCCCATTTAATGAGGCGGAGGAATTCCACATGGAGCCGGAAGGGCAGGGTGAGCATCTCCGTGCGGGGTCTCCCCTGGGACCGGCCTGGGTGCTGGTGCTGAGACTGTGCCGGGGAGCTGGCAAGTGGGTGCAGGAGCCCAGTCGGTTTGAGCACGGGTTTCCTCACTTTGAAGATGATGAAAGGGGCTCAGAGACGCAGAAGTGCCTGCAGAGGTGACCGGTAAAGCAGTGGAGGAAGCAGAAGCTTGGTCGCCTCTGCCGTCGCCTCCCCTGGTGGCACCAGGTGTGCAGGGAACTCAGGGAGGCTTCAGCTGCCATCTCAAGGCCCCTGGCTGGGCCCCTCTGCTGCCTGGTGCTCCCGGACTCAGGAAGGAGGGAGAGCACAGCTCTAGCGCATCCATGGTCCTCCCTGCATAGGTGCTCTCAGATTGTGTCCATCAGAATACAACAGGCCCAGAGGGACCTGAGCGGCACATCTTCCTGTCTCCAGTTGGAACATGGCACATGGGAAAAGGCTCCATGAAGCCAAGCTGCCTGTACCAGACCTCTGAGCTCCGACCATCCACTGCATGTTACTACAGCTTGTTGGACCTGCTCCCCAGCCCAGAAGACAGCAGGGCCTTGGGGTGCCTGGGATCAATGCAGACCCTCTTATCTCAGCCCTGTGCCAGGCCCAGCTCTGATGCCAGCCCCTCCCCTCCTGATCCTAGGCCCTTTCTGTCGCCTCCAAAGTTATCCCCTGTGTCACGGGTACAGCCCTCCCAGCAGCACTCCGCAATGTGTTTGACTCTCACCAGTGGACTTTTTAGGGTTCCTGGTGCCCAAGAAGCCATTGAGGAGGCAGGTTTGAGAAATTCTGGTCTGGGGAACTGTCGCCACCATAAGTGCCTGAGTCAGCAAGGATGGTCTGTCCCCAGCAGGTAACTCAGGGGCAGCACCTGGCAAAGTTATTCTGGCCAGAGAGCCCCAAGGACTTGGTTCGGACATTGCTGGAGTCTTTTGTAATTTTTGCTACAGAGCCAGGAGAAGCCAGTGGCCCTTGCCTGTCCCCTGGGTAAGCAGCCTCATGTATTGTGTATCCCCTTCACGCTCATCTGTCCTCTATGAGGAGAAACCAGCCTAGTGGGTGACAGAACAGAACTGTGGGGAGAAGCTGGGTCCTTTAGGATACTGTAAAAACCCCTGTGGGAGCAGCCAAGCCAGAAGGACCTCTGGACTTCCTTGGATGTCCGACTAGCTGCTGTCTGGGGCTAGTGAGAGCCTCCAGCATTTTAACTGATGCAAGAGTCAACCAACTCTTGACCAACTCTTGCTCTGGGGCCAGAGCAATAGCACAGTGGAGAGGGTGTTTGCCTTGCATGCAGCCAACCCAGGTTCGATCCCCAGCATCCCATATGGTCCCACAAGCACCACCAGGAGTAATGGAGTAATTCCTGAGTGCAGAACCAGAAACAACCCCTGAGCATTGCTGGGTGTGACCCCCGCCCCAAAAAAAAGTCAACCAACATGGTTTGAAATCCTGATTCTGGAACTTCACCAACAACAGACCTTTGGGCAAGTTCCACTTTCTCTCCTCCACTGGGAAAGGAGGCAGGTCGCTGACACGAGACTGGAGTAAAGGTCATGGAATGGACATGAGTGGGGATGTGCCAACATTGCCAAGAAGATAAGGCTGGACCCAACAGATGCTGCTGACCACCAGATTCCCTGGAGACAAGATGATTGTGCCTGAATTTACAGCCATAAGTAAAAGCAGCAACCATAAAAACAAAGTCTTCTTTTTGAATAAAATTTATAACAATACTTGATAAAGTAAAAAAGAAAAACAATGACAACAAATCCAAACCAAAAATGGGGGCTCAGAGTGACAGTACTGTGGGTTGGGCACTTGTCTTGCATGCCAGCGACATGGGTTCGTTGCCTGGCATCCCATATGGCACCCACAGACCTGCAGGAGGGCTGGAGGTATCTGTCACCTGACTGACATTTCTCCAGTATTAGAGTTTCCTAAGAGGAACAGAGCTCTGCAGGAAAGATGGCGGTGAGGCAGCTGCTTTTTGAGCACAGAGCCTTTCTGATTTTTGAGTACAGAGCCAGGAGTAAGCCCCAAGCATCACTAGGTGTTCTTCCCCACTCTCCCTGAAGAGAAAGAGAGACAGAGAGAGAGAGAGAGAGAGAGAGAGAGAATGCAATAAACAACTCAAGAAAAACGAAGCCTATGAGGAAAGAAGAGTTTGACGCTTGCCTCAAGAAACAAGAATTGCCAGAGCGATAGCAGAGCTGGGAGGGCCTTTGCCTTGCACAGCTGACCTGGGTTCAACCCCCAGCATCCCACATAGTCCCCTGAGCACTGCCAGGAGTAAGTCCTAATGCAGAGCCAGGAGTAACCCCTGAGCATTGCAGGGTGTGACCCAAAAAAAAACAAAAAAAAAAAAAAAAAGGGAGGGGCGGGAGGGATAGCTCAGCGGGTAGGGCGTTTGCCTTGCACGTGGCTGGTCTCTGCCGGCCCAGGTTCGATCTCCGGCATCCCATATTGTCCCCCAAGCACCGCTAGGAGTAATTTCTGAGTGCAGAGCCAGGAGAAATCCCTGAACATTGCCGGGTGTGACCCCCAAAAAAAGCGAGAAAAAAAAAGAAAGGAAAAAGAAACAACAAAAATCATGCACAAAGAAAGCCCATTTTTTAAAAAAACCCAATCTTCATTTTATAACTAATGATTATGTACTTACTCCTAAGTTATGATAACAATTTCATTAGAGTTGTTGCAAAGAAGGTAAAGCAAGGGAGTAGAGAATAGCTAAAACTGATAAGACAGAGAATAATCGAATTTATTCAGGCAAGAGACGGGCAATATTTTCATGATAAACATATTGCTGAATTTTAACTTCAAAACCACTGGGCTCCCTATTATTTTCAGCTTAGAATAATTACAAAGAAAAGTGTCTGGGGCTTTGCTTTTTCTCCTTTTAAGCTGCTATGGCATTGTTGTAACTAAAGGCTTGGTGGTCATGTCACAGACACTGACAGAAGACAGAGCTGTAGGGAGATATTTTACAGATCAAGATAACTCACTTTCTAATAAGCTGAACCTCAGTGATCAACGGCTCATCTGGAGTTCCATCAGCGACAGGCACTTTTGAAAGTTTTGGAAATACTCATTTACCTGGTGTTACCAGGTTTTACTGCTGATGGTTTTCCACATTTGGGAGATAGAGATAAAAATCTTTATGCTAGTGCACATTTTTGCTGCTTGTTACAAAGCTTTGGTATTTGCCAAACTGCTTTCCCCACGCACCATTCCATGTTTTGCTGGCGAAGCGTGAATATTAATTGAAGTGTCTGCGTTTAGACCATGCGGGTGCATGAGGTCGGGATTCTTTCACCTGGATTTTTCTGCTGTGTTCTTGGTGCTTGTTTCTGATAAATTGTGAGCATCGTGGCTTGTGAGCATTGTGGCTACTAGCATAGGAATTGATTTAACGTGAAAGTAGTTTGTTAGCTGCCATGTGCCTTTTTTTTATTGATATATGCACTTTGTCGACTGGGATTGCACAGGAATTTATTCCAGTTTATTCTCAAAGAAAAAAAGCCATGATGTATTGCTTTTATATTAAAGAAAAAGGCAAACCAAATTTGTTAGGTGTGGCTCTGGCTCCAGACCACCTCTCCTTTTTATTCTACTATGTAAAGAAATCAAGCTGTTGCCAAGAAACACAGGGATATTGTAAGGGAATTTAAAAAAATAACCTGAATATTGTAAACTACATAGAAGTATACGCCGATCTAGAGGAGGGAGGGCAACGTGCTGGGAGGAAGGAATAAGATTGTCATAAGAGGCTCTATGGAATTATCTTGATGGCTGTGTTTAGCCCCAATTTAGGGGTGTGATGCTGCCATCTCTTGAGTGCTCACTGGACCCATGCAGACTCAGATGGTCCATGCTAAAGCAAAGAGGACGCTAGTGTCTGGGGGCCTCCCAGTGTGCGGAAACTCGGGTTGTTCATGTGACTTCTTGGCAACAGCATTTCAAGATTGAATGTGAGGTTCATGGATGTGAGGCGACTTCCAGGATCCACACAGGCAAAGGCGGGGACACTTGGTGTTGGGGAGAAACCTGTTCTGCACATGCCCAATTCCCCCATTCTAGCTCTCCGCCTCCCACAGAGTCCTCGGCCATCTTTCTTTCTCTCTTTCTTTTTTGGTGGTGGTGGTAGGAGCATGCCCGGTGGTGGTCAGGGCTTACTCCTGGTGCTATGCTCAGGGGCTGGTGGGACCATATGTGATACCTGAGATCACCTAGGTTGGCTGCTCGCAAGGCAAGGGCCTTCCCCACTATCTCTCTGGCCTTACCCGCTCTTTCTCTGGCCTTCCCCACTATCTCTGCTTTCTAAAGGCTGTACGGATATTGTTTCCTGCCAGCTGCTGCCAACAGTGCCCTACTAAGAGCCACATCAAAACCTCGAAAGCTTACAGTCGAGCTGACTTGCCTCTGTTTTCCATGCCAGAAAGAAGAGGGGACATTCATTCTCCCTTGAGGGTGCTGGAAATTCAAACCAGGGTTTGGGGATAGTCAGGCAGACATTCCCTTTCCAAGCTTCAGACCCTTGGAAAGGCAGAGGCGTGAGTTGATCTGAGACTGGTCCTGCCCTGCTGGGAACTGTTGGAGCTCTCTCAGGATTGAACCCCCCCACCTCATCTTCCTGCCCTCCAGATGCAAAATTCGTCATCTGAAAACAAGATCTTGCAGAGGGAGGGGGACAGTGGCCACTGCCTTCTTGGGAGCCACAGAAGTCACCCACATTGTCTCCCTCACTGCTCCCGAGCAGCCCCTGAGCTTTGGGACCTCACAGACTAGGCCATAGGGAGGTCCAGGTGAAAAGAAGTTTGCACAAGAGGTAAGCTTGTTGCTGGCAGGAATCTATCAAGGAGTCAAAGTGATGCTTTTTGGCCCACAAGGCTTTAACACTAAAAGCTTGGGTTAAATAAACCACTTCTGCAAATGATTTTTTTTTTTTTTTTTTTTGCTTTTTTGGGTCACACCTGGCAATGCTCAGGGGTTACTTCTGGCTTTGCACTCAGGAATTAGTCCTGGCGGTGCTCAGGGGACCATATGGGATGCCGGGGATCGAACCAGGGTTGGCTGCATGCAAGGCAAGCGCCCTACCCGCTGGACTATCGTTCCGGCCCTGATTCTTAAAATAAGAACACAGGGGCCGGAGGGATAGTCCAGCGTGTAGGGCGTTTGCCTGCATGCTGTTGACCATGCCGGTCTGGGTTCAATCCCCGGCATCCCATATGGTCCCCAGCACCGCCAGTAGTAATTCCTGAGTGCAGAGCCAGGAGAAACCCCTGAGCATTGCCGGTGATCCCTTCCCCAAAAAAAAAAGCAAAAAAAGAACACTTCAATAAATACTTTTTATGTAAGAAACAAATCTAAAGCTAAAATCATCAACAAATGTGGGAATAGTTGGGACATCTACAAGAGTTGCCTCACTAACCTTCTACCAGAGAGGAAGAAGTGAAGCGGGACCTAGCACAGGTTGGGATCACCCCATCCTCCCATTTCATTATGGTGTAACAATCGCACAATGTGCTCCCCATATTCCCCTCAATTCCTGGAGACAATTAGAGCCTTGTCTTACAATGATAATGATAGATCGCTGACCTCTGCCGGCAGACAAGTTAAAGTGAAGGAAACAGGTATTTACTGGGGTGCGCTCCTGGGCGAACCCTATAGGCCTCTAGTGAGACTGTGTTAGAGCTTAGCCCGGGACAGACTAAGCCGGATTTTTAAATTGTCTTGGGCAGAAAAAAGGCAACCAAGACTAGTGGAACCGGTGTGCTTGGTCGGATCCTGTTATCTGTAGGGGTCAATGTGGAGAACACAGAATGTGGCTTGGGAGCTTCCTGGGGCCCTGTGGCTCATGAGTCCTGTATTCCAAGTGGGGGCAATGCAATTTCTGATTCTGAGAATGAGGCTGTCTCATCAGACAATCACCATTTGGTCCCAGTCACCATTTTGTCTGAGCAAACATCACAGACATGAGAGAGAGAGGTGTTGGAAAGATAAAATTAAAGAAATAAAAGGTAGAGATTCAAGAATGGTGGAGATCCAAGTATGTGGAGATCCAAGAATAGTGGAGATCCAAGAATAGTGGAGATCCAAGTATGTGGAGATTCAAGAATAGTGGAGATCCAAGTATGTGGAGATCCAAGAATAGTGGAGATCCAAGTATGTGGAGAACCAAGAATAGTGGAGATCCAAGTATGTGAAGATCTAAGAACAGTAAAGCTCCAAGTGTAACAGAGATCCAGGTACAGGGTTCAAGGATAAACACCCAGGAGGGAAACTTGACAAAGGACAGTGAGTTTGGGAGTGAGGCCAAAGTGGATTTGAATCTACTTCAAAGTGCCCAAGTCTCCCTGGCCTTGGCACAAGGAGCCATTGGCTTGCCTTGAGGATCTCAAGAACCCAGGATGGAGGCATTGGGTTCTTCCTCCATTTGGGAGGTGCAGATCCTGGGATGTGTGGGAACCCAGGAGAGAGCTGCTGGTACTTCCTACTACTTGGGGTCTGTGACAGGCAGCATGAAATTCACAGAGCCACGACCAGGGATGGTGAGGAGAGCCAGGAGTCTTCAGGGAGAGTTGGTGGCCAGGCCTGGGGCGGCAAGGCCTGTGCTGCAGGAGTCACCAAGCTCAGAGGCTCCTTGCAGCAAGGAGAAGTCTCCTTCCCTGCCCTCAGCCCTGTCTGCTCCTGGTTTGGCCTCCTCAAAGCCTGCCTGTAAAGTCATGTCACTCCACCTTCACACCAGAATATTCCAGACATCCGCGGAGGCCAACCCAGCTGTCAGTAGAGGTTGCAATAGGCAGGACAAAAGAAACAGCAATCAAAGCACTTCCGTGTGCTCTGCAGGTAATTACAGAATCTGCTAAATTACAGTGATTAGGCATTGCCAAGGAAAAGTCAAAAGAAGGCTCCAGCAACTTTCGAGGTGGGAGGGGGGGAACATTTAATTAAACAGCTTCTTGCAACTGATTTAATCTCTCCCTCGGAAAAACCAGCAAGCTCAGAGGAGACCAGAGGAAGAGGGGGGCCAGGAAAGGGGGCCAAGGAAATCCTCCCACAAAAGGCTTCCCGGTCTTTAAAAGATGCCTGGACCGTTGGGGGGTGGATGGGACCCAGTGGCCTTTCTTATGGAAATGGGAGGCTTAAGTTAAGGCTCAGAGCTCCTGGGGGGCAGTATGGAGGGAGCCCTCTTCTAACAGTTCATCATATCCTACTGGGGCTGAAGCCTATTTGCATAAGCACAGGCCCACCAAGCTTCAGGTGGCTGTAGGTTTTCTCTAGGAGAAATTATTCTCCCCGTGTCAAAAGTTCACCACCCCCCAGACTGTTATTTCGGTAGGAAAAGTGCCTTTTTTTAGCCGCCAAACACGGAAAACAAAGGCTGCTCTGCAGGAGCCCATTTTAACAGAGAAGGTTTCAGGAAGCCTAATTAAATTTAGATCCCGATTAGATCAGAACCTATTGCCAGGGTGGGCTGGGGGTGAGGGAGGGGAGAGAGGTTGAAGGATTCAGAGGTGGCAGGCAGCTCTGTCCTGTCAGGGCCAGCTGATTCGAATTCTATTCTTTATTCTTTAATCTTAACTTTCTGCTTTGATGGGGGCCACACAGGGGGATGCTCAGGGCTTACTCCTGGCTCTGAGCTCTGGGATCACTCCTGGCAGTGCTCAGAGGAACCCTATGTAATGCCAGGATGGAATCCAAGGTGACTGTGTGCAAGACACAGCGCCTTAAGTCCTGTACTATTTCTCCAGCCCCTGAAGTTTCATTTTATTGTGAGGGTTTCATAGAGTTTCATAGGCTGCTGCAGACTAAGGGTGCTGGACCTGGAGCTCCCAGCACAGAGAGTTCTAGAACTAGTATGGCATGGTATGGCCGGTGTGACCTTGGCTATCCACGCTGCAGGGCTTTCTGGGCCTCACCTTGCTCTGCTATAATGCCTGTACTTTGCCTGCCCGGGTATCTCGGGGCTGCAGTAGGATGGAATGATTTTTAAAAAAAAAAAATGTTTTTAATTGAATCACCTTGAGATACACAATTAAAAAGTTGTTCATGATTGGGCTTCAGTCTTACAATGTTCCAACACCAGTCCCTTCGCGGTGCACGTTTCCCTCCAGCAATGTCCCCAGTGTCTCCTACACCCCCCCAGCCTACCTCTCTCTCTCTCTCTCTCTCTCTCCCCACCCCGCCCCCATTTCATCCTTTTAGGCACTGCGGTTTGCAATACTGCTACTGAAAGGTTTTCATGTATATCATGTTACCTCCTTTCAGCACTCAGTTCCTGTCCAGAGTGATCATTTCCAGCTCTCACTGTCACAGTGGTCCCTTCTCTTTCCTAACTGCCCTCCACAACCCCCTTGTGACAAGTTTCCAACCATGGACCTACCCTATCGGCCCTCGTTTCTATTGTCTTTGGGTATTACTCTCATACTATATTATTTTTTCACTATCCTCCAAATGAGTGTGATCATGCTATGTCTGTCCCTCTCTCCCTCTGACTCATTTCACTCAGCCTGATACTGTCCATATCTGTCCATGTATCAGCAAATTTCATGACTTCCTTTCGGGTTGGAATAATACTGAACTTATTATGCATCTTTGCAAGAGAAGCTATTAGATCAGCCTTCCTGAAGCCCAATCAAGGCTATTCCTTATTCAGCATCTTCCTGGATTCCCCAGTGCTCACGGATCCAGCCCAGTTTCCGCTGGTGGAACCTGCAGATGGCGGCGGAGACGGAGACCCCCTTCCTCCCACCTCCGTGAGGCTGTCAGCCTTCCTGTGTGTGACCCAATGGCGACTCAGCCTCTCTGAGCTTACATGCCAGATGCATGTGATGCCTCAGTGGCGGGAGCCCAGAAAGATGAGATCCAGCCGTGTCTCTGAAGTGACCTGAGCGAGCCACGCAGGCTCTCTAGGAGACGGGTGTGGAATGTGCCAAAGGTCACACACCGCAGATTACCAGGGCTAAAGAAAGGGAGCCGGAGAATCTCGATTGTCAATTTGGAGAACAACTCGGATACTTTGGAAAAGCGAACAGGGTGGCGAAGAGTCTTTTCTTCTGATGGTGGCAGTGATTAAAACCATGCTCTCAGCCAAGAAACACTGGCCAGGCCAGACCTCTTGGCAGCAGGAAGCTATCAGTAAAAGGTCACCGTGAGCGGGGAGGGTCCGAACGGTTATGCTTTCATTTCAGTGTTGCCAGGAGGATCTCAGTATCTGCAGGGCCTCATCTGGTGTTCCTTAAGCAAACACCTAATGTGATCTGAAATTTCACTTCATCATCATGATGGCTGGCAACACTGCCAGTGTATTTGCCCTGTCGGTTCTCAGCAGCTCAAACGTGGCCTATCTCTCATTCTCAGTCATCAGTCAGGGGAAAAGCACAGGAAGGTGGGGAGAAGCTCCCTGACCTGAGTCTCCAGGGTCCATGTGTCCGTTTCTGCCCCAGAAACGGGAAGTGGTGAAAGGCTCATGGCCTTTCTGAGTCCCAACAGCACCAGACAGGCAGGAAGAAGCAAGAAGCTTCACAGCCCTGGAATGAACCTCGGACAGGAAATCAAGGAAAAAGTTTGTCTGGGCTAAAGCACAGTTTGCTTTGGCAGTTGGATATGGAAGAAGGACAACCTCACACTGGCAGTACATCCTCTGAAAAGTAAACCAGCAGACAGGCACCAGCTGTGGTCCCATAAAGGAGGAGAGAAAGAGGAAGATGGAAGGGGAAGGGAGGAAGAGAGGGAGGTAAGGAAGGAGAAAGGGAGGTAGAGAGGGGGGGACGGAGGAGGGGAAGAAGGAAGGAGAGAGAGAGGGAGAGAGGAAGGAAAGAATGGAGAAACAGACAGGGAGGATGGAGGGAAGGAAGAAAGGGAGAAGGGAGGAGGAAGGGAGGGAGAGAAGGGAGGAGGAAGAAAAGAAGAGGGAATGGAGGTAGGAAGGGAGGAAGAAGGCAGGAGGGAGAAGGGGAGGGAAGAGAGGGGAGAAGGAGGAGGGAGGAGGGAAGGGAGGAGGAAAGAGAGAGGAGGGAAGCACCCATCCCTGAGGGTCACCACAGGCCACACTGCCTGTGACCGGCACCCAGAAAGCACCCATCCCTGAGGGTCACCACAGGCCACACTGCCTGTGACCGGCTCCCGCAGAAAACACACATCCCTGAGGGTCACCACAGGCCACACTGCCAGTGACCGGCACCCGCAGAAAGCTCCCATCCCTGAGAGTCGCCACAGGCCACACTGCCTATGCCTGGAAGCAGGGGCTACCCTGGAATGCTGCAAAGGCTGATGCTGCCGCCCTCCTCAAGAGCAAATTTTTCATTTGTAGGAAGGAATAAAACCCTTAAAGGGTGGAGAGAAATAAAAGAACATATAGAAAGAACTTCGCCATTCTTGGCACCCAGCTGGGGCTCAGTAATGGCAACAATTATTATAATACACGTGAAGGAGCTGGGGATATTAAAATGCTGCAGAGACTCACCATATTATTATTAGTCTTGCTATATCTACTTCACAGGCCTCAATTAAGGCATAATTAAAGATTAGCTGAGGTTACCAGGTTGGCGACCCACGTTTGCTTGGTTTGTCTTCAGCGCTGCTTATAACTTTTATTTGGGGCCCCCAGGCAAGGCATAAAAATACATGTGAACACCCAGCCACGTTAAATGCCAGTGAGATTTTGCAACACATAAACTTGGAGGATTCTGAAGCTGATTTGTTAAGTTGAAATCTCCATCTCAAAAGCACGGGGGCGTTGACAGGGGAGAGCTACAGGACAAGAGGGCCAGGTGGGCGGGACAGGCAGGCAGAATCCCCAGGCCCCTTGGAAGCAGGGAAGACACAGTTGGAGAACTCCCTTCTTTGCTTGGTCCTGCAGCAGCTCATGGCCTTGAGTGTGTGTGTGTGTGGGGGGTTTATTGCTGATTTAAGTGGAGGCACAAATAAACTACTCCTGGTAGGGGACTTAGAAAGGCCAGTTGAGCTCAGTGGTAGCCAGGGATAACAGTGCACTGGGAATCAGCATTTTCTTCTGTCTCTCTGAGCTATTCCTGGGAATTCATGGGGTGTGTGTCCCACAGGCAGGCACCGGGCAGCAGCCCCTGAGAGGTGGGGAGAGTCTCCAGGGGTGCAAACATACCAGTGTTTGCACCAGTAAAGGGGCTGCAGGAAAGAGTTGGCAGAATGAGTCACTGGAGCCAGAGGGGACCTGCGCTTTGCTATGTCCTCGTCCATGTCTACTTACTCATCTTCCACCAGCTACTGTGTTTCAGAGACTGGCATGCTCCCTTAGAAATGGAAAAAAAATCTAAGATGGCTCAAACAAATCCACAGAAGCCTCAGTTGCTTAATTCTGTCATGTGATAAGCAACGTTCTCCGTAAAGCTGAAAGCACCAGGGTTCTGTCCCAGACTCTTTGGGGAACCTCAGCCCTGCTCCAGACTTTAGTTTCCTTTCCTGATGCTGGGAGGCGGGCAACTCCTTCCTCTCCACAGATGGAGTCCTGGGCAGGGCCCGTGCAGGCTTGCTGCATCCAGGGGAATGTCGGATAATTGCTTCTCATGCAGGCAGGTCTCACATGCTCAGAGACTTGGCCATTCCCTAGAGCAAGCTCACCTGACGTGCTTTTATATGAGTTCATAAAGCAGACGGCGGGAGATGTGTTAATAGTTTTCACGAGGTGTTATGGACCAAGATCTAGAGATGTTATGAATTATGCTTTGTGTTAAAGCCTTCTTTAGCATCCTGGGAGAACAGGACATTTGTGTGTGTGTGTGTGTGTGTGTGTGTGTGTGTGTGTGTATGTGTGTCTGAAATAGAGAAACTTTTGAAAGAAAGTAGACCTAGGGTATGTGCTTGTGTGTAAATGTGCAAGTATGTGTGTGTCCAGGAATGTGTGTGTATTTGAAGCAGTGGAACTACTTTTGGAAGAAATTAGGCATTATGTGTATGTTTGTGTGAGCACATGTGCATGCATGGGCGTGTGTGTGTGTGTGTGTATGTGTGTGTTTGGAACAGAGGAACTTTCGGAAGAATCCGGAATAGTTGTGTATGCATGCACATGCGTGTGCAAGTGTCTGTGTGTATTTAGAAGAGAGAAACTTTTGGTTGACTGCTCAGGGAGGGGGTCGTCTGTTTCATGGCCAATTCTCTGTTTTGTTTTGGCTGCACACTTGGTAAATGAGAGAGTGTGTAACCTCTGAGAGTGTCTTGAACACTTGGGGAAAGGGAGGAAGGGAAGAGAGCCATGCATCTATTATAAGGCATGCGCACTTCTGGCTCCTCCAACAACAATCCCGTATGCTGGGTTATTGGCTCCCAGGGGGTAAAGTGCTCACCTCCAAGCAGCCATCCATGGTTCAATCCCTGGCACCTCATATGGTCCCTCAAGCACTGCTAGGAGAGGCCAGAGCAATAGGACAGTGGGTAGGACATTTGCCTTACATGCAGCCAACCTGGGTTTGATCCCGGTATTCCATATGATGTCCGGAGCTCTGCTAAGAGTAATTCCTGAATGCAGAGCCAGGAGTCACTCCTAAGCATTGCTGGGTGTGACCCAAAAAGCAAAACAAACAAACAAACAAACAAGCAAACAAAAAAATACTGCCAGGAGTGAGCCCTGAACACAGAACCAGAAGTAAGCCCTGAGCATCACTGGGTGTGGCCAAAGCACCAACAAACAAAGATAAAACTTCTTTAGAAGTCTCCTCTGCCAAGCTTATAAAACGGGAGTGATAATAGATCTACCTCACAGGGTTATTTTAAGCCTATTATTTTTACCAAGTTAGGCTTTGCATAGATAGAAGGGTCACTTGTCACTTGTCTTCCCGTTGTTCATCGACTTGCTTGAGCGGGCACCAGTAACATCTCTATACGTCCTGTCACATGCTAGTGTAGCCAAAGGGCATCTGCTGGCTCCAGGAACATAAAAAGCCTCAAACCATTCCATCAGGTCATGGGAATGAGGTCTATAATTGTTACTGGTATTTGGCATAGCAAATACAACACGGGTAGCTTGCCAGGCTCTGCCGTGAGTGGGATACTCTTGTAGTTGCCTCTCATCTCATGCATTTATTGATGAACCATGCGGCCTCAAAGCAGCTGTGCGAGCTGGGCGTGTGATCAGCTCTTCTGCTGGGTGGAGCTCTGACGAGCTGGGGAGTCCGGATGTGGAAAATGGTGGCCCCTCACGGTGTGGGGATTCCTCTGGCTTCTTGCTCGTCAAAGTCCCACCCTACAGCAGTCTTTTTCAAGCCCAGCCCAGGTATGCTTGATCCAGAGACTCAGACACGGGGCAGAGCTGCTACCAGCTCTCCCTGTGCCCAGCTGATCACAAGGTGCCCGGGAGGGAAGGTGGGTTCTAACCCTGTCCACCATCCCAGCAGAGCCTCGCAAGAAGCCAGAGGAACCCACCACACACACACCACGAGGGCCACCATTTTCCACATCTGGATAGGAGGGTAAAAAACAATAAAGATCTTAGAGGGTGCATTTTGTGCCTTAATTCATCCATATTAGGAAGCTAGCAGCAGCTGTGTGCATATGCCTGGGTAAATGAACAAGCACTTTTGAGGAATTGGTAAGCACAAGCTAGCTGGAGAGAGCACCTGAAAGAAGATTCATTCATCAAGTTCGTCAGTACAGACACACTCTCAAGAAGTGTTGGCACTTCTCAGCACTAGCTACGGCAAAGTCACAGGGACAGTGTTTAAACAGGTTTCGACGATAAACTGAAAAATTCAAAGAACTGGTAGAAGCTAGTAGATGTGACAAGAGCAGATTTGACAAACTAAGGGGAAAATAATCACTGTGATTGATTTGCTTCACTACAAGGCAGGGTGAGAAGGTGGGTAGGGCAGGGAGGAAAAAAGTCTCTTAAGGAGTTAAATTGAATGAAGTTGGCTTGATAAGGAGGGGGTGGACAATAACAATATCGGTTCATTCAAATGCACTAGACAAAGTCTAGTCCAGGAACTTCATTAAAATGACTTTTTTTTTTTTTTTTTTTTTTTGCTTTTTGGGTCACACCCGGCAATGCTCAGGGGTTTCTCCTGGCTCTGCACTCAGGAATTACCTCCTGGCGGTGCTCGGGGGACCATATGGGATGCCAGAGATCGAACCTGGGCCGGCATGGGCGTCTCAGGCAAGCGCCCTACCCGCTGGGCCATCGCTCCGGCCCATTAAAATGACATTTAATGGGCTGAGCAATAGCACAGCAGAGAGGGCATTTGAGTTGCAAGAGGCCAATCCAGGTTCGATATCCCCAGCATCCCATATGGTACCCTGAGTACTGCCAGGAGTAATTCCTGAGTGCAGAGCCAATAGTAACCCCTGAGCAACACTGGGTGTGACCCAAAAAGACACATACACACACAAAGAAAGAAAAAAGAAAATCACATTTAATAGGATCCCACAGTGTACCAGGAGCTTGCCTTGCACATTGCTACTCTGTGTTCTAATCTCTGGCACCCCATAATTGTCCCCTCCGGGAGTGACCCCCTGAGCTCAGAATCAGGAGTAAGCCCTAACCAGCGCCAGCTGTGTGTCCTAAACCCCTCCCTCAAATCTCCTTCTTCAGAAAATACCATATTATTTTTCCTGATTGCAATTTAAAATAAACTGGGCTGTAAACCTGTCCCAGGCACCTGGGCTATAATTAACACACCCCCAGCCCCAGAAGAGCTTGCCCTGCGAGTAAGTGAGCTCAGGCAGAGCTAAAACTGACCTGGGGGGTGGGGTGGGGTCCAGGTAGAAATGGTGGGCGCTGTTAGGTGCTAGACAGAGGATCATGGGTATTTGGGCCTCGTTCCCATGACCTGATGGAATGGTTTGAGGCTCTTTATGTTCCTGGAGTGAGCAGATACCCTTGGGCTACACTAGCATGTGATAGGACGTATGGAGATGTTACTGGTGCCCGCTCAAGCAAATCGATAATCAATGGGAAGACAAGTGATACCAGTGATAGCAGGGGACGCCGGAGTAAGAGGCATCACACTACTACCAGTCTCTCCATTCATAAGGCCAGTCAGTCAATGACCTCTGAACTGCTTTTTTCTGAGTGCGACTTCTCTGGAATTTTCGGACAGATCTTTGGTCAAGAGACAAAACAAGACAACCGGGAAGGCTGACAGGACCCTCTCCTGGCACACAGCACATGAGCACACATGAACGCCTTCGGGAACCCCAGCTGTATGGCTTCTCTTTAACCTGCACACTCCCAACTGATCTGCAGAGGACTCTGTCTTGCAAAGCACACCCATTAACTCCTCCAGAGCTGGTCTCTCTCGGGATGCTTACAAAGATTATCCCCTGCCACCAGGGTTGTTTCAGCTACCCTCAGGACGACTTCTCCATAATGGGTCTTCCCTGATCATGAAATGATCCCTCCCGAGGAAGTCTGGCCATGTTTTGTTCTGCATCAAAGAAGAACACCCAAGGCTCTGAACTAGCCACAGAGCCAAGTGGATCTCCTGAAGATTCAAGATTCCATGTCCTGCAGCCTCAAATGACAATCTCAGGCAACTCCTTTTTGTCATCTGTCCTCTTGCTTCCCCTGAGTATTCACCCTAAGTGCCAGTCTTCCCCCCCACCTTAGTGCTTACGCTGAAATCACTTTAAACTCATTTAGGGTTGCAAAAATAGCACAGAGTTTCTGTGTCCCTTGTCCCTGACAGCCGATATGTCCCTATGGGCAGGCTCAGCCTTCTGGTAATGGTTCTCATTTCCTGCCTTGGAGAACCCACCCCTCATGACATGTCTGTCTTTCAGAGCTGGACCGTGTCCATTAAGCCCATATCTAACCTAGAACCGGTACCAACCCGGTATCCGGTACCAAGTACAAGTACCGAGGCCAAGTAACAAGGCCTTGGTATTTCACAGCAAGTTGTTTTTAAGTCAAGCCCAGCTAGAGAGAGTACAGCCTTGCCTATCCTATTCTGTTCCTGGCACCACTCAGGGTCCTCCAAGCACCTCCAGGAGTGCTCCCTGGGCACAAAGCCAGGAATAAGTCCAGCGTACAGCTGGGGAGTGCCTCCTCCCTACAAATAAATAACAAGTAAGAAGTCTGAAACAGGGCCGGAGCAATAGCCCAGCAGGTAGGGCGTTTGCCTTGTCTGTGACGGCCTGTGCCGCCCGGGTTCGATCCCGGCATCCCATATGGTCCCCGAGCACCGCCAGGAGTAATTCCTGAGTGCAGAGCCAGGAGAAATCCCTGAGCATTGCTAGTGTGCCCCCAAAAAAGCAAAAAAAAAAAAAAGTCTGAAACAAAAGTCACAAAATCTGCTGGTCCTGCTTTGTTGGAAGGGAGTCTTTCTCTCTTCCTCCACTCTGAAGAAGTCTGTTCTTTCTTGAACACGTATTTCTCCTTTCCTCTTTTCCAACATTTTTTTCTGTTTCTTTACAGAAAAACTATCTTTCTTTATTAATTAAAAGGGAGTGGGAGGGGTCTTTCAGGCCTGGAAAGATAGTCTAGCTGGTTGGAGACTTGACCTGCCTGCATCTGATAACCCAGGTTCAATTCCTGGCATCCCATATGGTCTCCTGAGCACTGCCAGAAGTGATTCTTGAACCAGGAG
>JAJIBD010002015.1:0-13532 GCA_021461705.1 Cryptotis parvus
AAGAAATGGTGACCAAGATAGAAGGACAGTCCACAGAATGGGAAAGAATATTCACCCAATACCCATCTGATAAGGGGTTAATATCCAGGATATATCAGGCACCGGTACAGCTATATAAGAAAAAAACAGCCAACCCCATTAGAAAATGGGGAGAAGAGATGAACAGAAACTTTGACAAGGAAGAAATCCGAATGGCCAAAAAGGCATATGAAAAAATGCTCATCATCACTAATCATCAGAGAGATGCAAATCAAAACAACAATGAGATATCACCTCACACCACAGAGAATGGCCCATATCCAAAAGGGTAAAAGCAACAAGTGCTGGTGTGGATGTGGGGGAAAAGGGGGACTCTCATACACTGTTGGTGGGAATGTCGACTTGTACAACCTTTCTGGAAAACAATATGGACATTCCTCCAAAGACTAGAAATTGACCTCCCTTTTGACCCAGCCATACTGCTCCTGGGAATATACCCTGGAAAGCCAAAAACACACAGCGGAAACACAATCCAACACTTTTATTTTCATAGCAGCACTATTCACAATAGCCAGAAACTGGAAACAACCAGTATGCCCGAGAACTGATGACTGGATAAAGAAACTGTGGTACATCTACACAATGGAATACTATGCAGCTGTCAGGAAAAAAATGAAGTTATGAAATTTTCCTATAAATGGATGGACACGGAGAGAATCTTGTTGAGTGAAATTAGTCAGAAGGAAAGAGAGAGACATAGAATGACTGCATTTATTTGCATGACATAAATATACCAGGTGATCTTACCAAAAGTGGAAATTACCACAAGCGTGTGGGAGTCAGAGGTTTGGTTAGATAGAGAAGGGAACATGTGTGAATAAATGTCTAAAGGTCTGATACCAACATAGAACTGAGCATTAAATACAGACCAAAAAAATGCAAATGATGGCTTCCAAGTGTATGCGTAGTGCAACCCACAATGTGTGGGAGAAGGAGGAGAGAGAGAGAGAGAGAGAGAGAGGAGATAAAGAACCTGCCATTTAGGCGGGATGTGGGGGGGGGGGAGGGAATTGGGGACATGGGTGGTGGTTGAGGGGCACTGGTGGAGGGCGGGGTGCTGGAACACTTTGTGACCGAAACCCCCAAGCGTGAACAACGTTGTAATTGTATATCTCACGGTGGTATAATAAAATGTTAAAAAAAAATAAAAAATAAAAATAAAAACCCAAGAAATGAAACTCAGGTAAGTGTTACCAGAAATGCCTTAGATTCATCAAACAGCTGATTTTGATTAAGTTTTGGTCATGCATTCAGACAAAATTTTTGTGACCTCGTCATTCAGTGATGTGACCTCATATGGAATTGTGATCCATAGTTCAAAAAGTGAGTATTTAGTCATAGTAGAAAAGTGTAGACTATACATATATGATCTATTTTGCATAATTTAAGCTATTGATTTTTCCTTTGCTATTTGGAAACCAAGCTTTCAAGTTTGGAAGGCGTAAGGTGGGAAACAAGGAAAACTAATTTTCGATTGGTACTACAGGAATAGCATGAGTTAATAGTTTAACGCAGATATGCATGAATGAGAGTTAATGTGAAGTAGTATGTTCATTGATTTGCTTGTGTCGAACTATCCTTGTGACACTTGAATGAATCCCACTCGATTGACTTTTTTCTTTTTCTGATATGTTGTTGTATTTGATTGGCTATGTTTATTTTTAGGATTTTTGAATCACTGTTTTATTGGTCTATTTTATTTTTTCTAAAACTGTATCTGCTTTCATATCAATGTAATGCTAGCTTCCTGTTTCTCTAATATTTTGGAAGAGCTTAAGAAGTAAATGCAGCAATTCCTGTTTTGATATTCCTGCTTGTGATTGGTTCAGGCTTTTTAATACCTCCTTTTTTAGTTTCAGGAGTTGTACCGAGGAGTTGGTTTGATGGGAGAAATGAAGAGTCAAAGTTTGAATAAATATTAGTTCAATGCCTGCTGGAAACTCAGGTGATGTGTAAAGACAGAATACATTCAATGAGTGTTTACCACAAAGTGCAAGAGGTCAGGACTGAAGAAACCCTCTTTGTGTTGATAGCAGAAGCCCAGAAGTCACAGTGAACTATCTGAGGGGGAAAAGTAGATTTTTGTATAGTGCTATCTAGAATTCAGAGAAAGGTGTCAACACAAAAACATTAATTTTTAAAAAAAATTTATTATACCACAGTGAGATGTACAGTTACAAAGATGTTCATGTTTGGATTGCCATCATACAGTGTTCCAGGACCCATCCCTCCACCAGTGCCCATTTCCCACAACCAATGTCCCCCAATTCCCTTCCCCTTCCCAGCCTGACTCTATAGCAGACACTTTTCTTTTCTCCCCCCCCCCTGCCCCCCCACCTTCTCTTACACACTGTGGTTTGCCCTACTGACATTTAGGGATTATCATGTAAATCCCTTTGTGTACATTCGATGCTCAGTTCTAGTCTGGCATTACCATTTCTCACAATTAGTAGAACACTGGTATATATTTATATCCCACAAATAAATGCAGTCATTCTATAGCTGTCCTTTTCCTTCTGACTAATTTCACTCAGCATGATCTTCTCCATGTCCACCCATATGCAGGTAAATTTCATGATTTCGGTTTTTTATGACAGCTGCATAGTATTCCATTGTGTAGATGTACCATAGTTTCTCTATCCAGTCTTCTGTTTTGGACATTCAGGTTGTTTCCAGATTCTGGCTATTGTGAATAGTGCTGTGTGAATATGCAAGTGCAGATAGTGTTTCTGCTGTGTGTTTTTGGGTATACTCAAGGTATATTCCAGGGAGTGGTATTTGGAGAAATGTCCATATTGACAAAACCTCTTTTTAATAACCCTAACCTTAACAAAATACCAGACTCTTTTACATAGAAGTTGAGGTTTTTATTCTTGCAGCACCAGAACCAAGGCTTAATTTGTTTTTTTTTAATTTTTTATTATACCACTGTGAGACATACAATTACAAAGGTGTTGTTCATAATTGGCTCTTGGTAATACAGTATTCAAGCACCCATTCCTCCACCAGTGCCCCCATTTCCACCACCAATGTACTCCACCCCTTCCCGCCCACCCCCTAGGCTGCCTTGGTAGCAGGTACCCCCTTTTCCTCTCTTTATCTCTGTCTCTTTCTGTCTCTGCATCTCTCTCCCTCTTCTTTTACACATTGTGGCTAGCCCTGCAGATATTTAGAGTTTATCACTTAAGTCTCTTTGTGTATATTCAATAGTGAGTTTTAGTCTGCCATTACCATTTCCCACACTTAGTAAAACACTGGTATCTATTTATATCCTATTAATGAATGCAGTCAGTCTATATCTGTCCTTTTCCTTCTGACTAATTTCACTCAGCATGATAGTCTCCATGTCCATCCATTTGCAGGTAAATTTCATAATTTCATCTTTTCTGACAGCTGCATAGTATTCCATAGTGTAGATATACCACAGTTTCTTTAGCCAGTCCTCTGTTCTCGGGCATTTAGGTTGTTTCCAGATTCTAGCTATTGTGAATAGCACAGAGATGAATAAAGAAGTACAGATAGTGTTTCTACTATGTGTTTTTCGGTCTCTCGGGTATATTCCCAGGAGTGCTATTGCTGGATCAAATGGGAGCTCAATATCTAGTTTTTGGAGGAATGCCCATATTGTTTTCCAAAAGGGCTGGACCAGTCGGCACTCCCACCAACAGTGGATGAGAGTCCCTTTGTGTATGGTAAACACAGAGCAAAAATCAAAATGATGAGGCATTCGTGAGATGGAGCTGGGGACCTCTTTCCCCTCTCTGACTCATCCCTGAGGCCCAGTGACCCTGCCCATGAACTGCCCCAGGATGACCGCCACATCATGCAGACTCAGACACACTGGGGAGAGCAGCCATCCGGCTTTCCCCTAGCTCAGCTGGCCATGAGGCTCCCAGAAGGAAAGATGGGTTTTGGGAGTGGGCCCATCACCTCTGTGGGGCCTTGGAAGCAGCCAGATGAAACTTGCTCACCATAATAGCCACCATTTTTGTGGTCCAGCCACCACAGCACATCAGAGCCCACCCAGGAGAGACTCTGACCTCAAGACAAGCTCATCAGAACAGCCAAGTTCAAGCCCAGGTAGGCAGCTCTCAGAGGCAGAAGTCACCGGGCATTTGAGAGATGGAGCTGCCCTGCCCCCCTTTCCCTCTCTGACTCATCCCGGAGGCCTGGTGGCCCCACCCAAGAACTGCTCCAGGGTAACCGGCCATATCATGCAGAGACTCTATCCCATGTCTCTGTGTGCTGAGTCCCCACCTTTACTCAACACCCTCACTCATTTTCTGGATGTGTCTGCCTAACAGACAATGCCAGTTTGCCCTGGTCGACTATTTTCTTAGGTTTTAAAGAACAGTATCACCATACAGTGGCTCCCCTAGCTCAGAATCCACAGGGCATTATACTTAAACATCCTGCATTGACTTTTCAGATCCTTTCAGATAGTCTCTATGAGGCAAATATTACACTGATTCCAAAAGCTTATAGTTTAATATATGGAAGTCAATCAATATATCAGCACAAGGAAAAATAAAAAAACAATGATAATATCAATAGACACTGAGATAGCATTTGATAAGATTAATCACCACTTATAATTAAAACACACAATAAAGTGAAGATAGATGGTAATTTCCTCAATATAGTTAAAACTGTTCACCATGAATCCACAACTAACATAATAATCAGTGGTGAAAAACTGAAATTCTTCCCACCAAGATCAGACAAAATACAAGGTAGTTCTCTGTCTCTATTATAATTCAATAGAGTATTGGAAAGTTCTTGTCATAACAAGCAGGTGTCGGGGAGCTCCGCTGGGTCCCCGAGTGCCGGAAGAGAGTTCCCTTCTACCTCCGAGCCGGCAAGGAATGGATGAAAACTCAGGAATCCGATGCAGTTTTAAAGGCTTTACTTATCACAGGTTCAGGCATACAAATCAGCAAAAGGAAAAGCCCGATGCTTAGGATTCCAGGCTAGAACCCCAGCCACATGTAGGCCAAGATGGCGACCACCACGTGTAAAGGCCCTGTAAAAGGAGAAGAAGACAAGACTCCCATGAAGGGTGAGCGCTCACAGAGAGCCCAAAAAGAAGCGAGAGAGGAAACAGGCTAGTTTTATACCCCTGCAACTCAGACCTTCCTCCCACTGTTATGGAAAGCAGGGAAGGTCAAATGCCCTTAGGTAATCCCTCCCTGCACCTCATCTAGGCCCTTTTGTATGCTAATGTTTTGAGCCAAGATCTGCCTGGAAATGCCTATATAGGGTAGAGAAGGGGGTTTCTGAGATGGCATGTCTCTGTACCAAAGACTAATACTAATGCCAGTTAAATATTTCTCCAAGCCTTCACAAGTCCTCGTCTACTTCACGGTAGTTTTTGTATTTTAGTTGCCTTTGAGTTATCAGGGAGCCATGCTTGTTTGCTTGGAGGCAAACAGCATTTCTCTCTGGTCTAATTACTTAGGGGTCCTACGTGGCCAGGCTAATATGCTGGTAAGATCTAACTAGTCCCACGATGATTATGGTAGCTTGGGAGAATATTTATACCAGCTAGTACAGCATACATGGTCAGATAAACTGCCACATTTAGACTACCCCTTATCTACGAAGTGATTTGCAGGCGGCAATTCAGAGCAGATGCAGTGGCCCTTAGAGGAGTCCTGCAACAAGTAGGCAAGAAAAAATATATTTAAATTATCCAGATTGGAAAAAAGGAAGTTAAATTCTCACTATTTTCAGATAACATAATACTATATTTAGTATACCCTAAAGAATTTGCCACAAAAATACATGGAAAGGATCATGTTGAGTGAAATTAGTCAGAAGGAAAGAGAGAGATATAGAATGACTGCATTTATTTGCACGGCATAAATATATCAGGTGGTCTTACCAAAAGTGGAAATTACCGCAAATGTGTGGGAGTCAGAGCTTAGGTAAGACAGAGAAGGGAGCATGTGTGAATAAATGTCGAAAGGGCTAATACCAACCTAGAACTGAGCATTAAATACAGGCAAAAAAAATGCACATGATGGCCTCTAGGTGTATGTAGTGCAACCCACAATGTGTAAGAGAAAGAAAAGAGAGAGAGGGAGAGAGAAAAGAGATAAAGAACCTGTCATTTAGGCAGGCTATGGGAGGGGGAGGGAATTGGGGACATTGGTGGTGGGAAATGGGCACTGGTGGAGGGTGGGGTGCTAGGAACACTATGTGACCAAAACCTCTAAACATGAACAACGTTGTAATTGTATATCTCACGGTGGTATAATAAAATATTTAATTAAAAAAGAAGTAAAAAATTATTGGAAATGATAATACTAGCTTAGAACTGAGCATTGAATATAGATAAAGGGTATACATGAATATAGGTAAAGGGTATATATAGGTAAAAATGATAACCTCTAAATGTATGTATTGCAAGCCACAATGTGTAAGAGAATGAAGAGAGAGAGAGAGAGAGAGAGAGAGAGAGAAGAGGCAAAGTACCTGCCACAGAGAGTGGGAAAGTGGGAAGGGGGAGGGAATCAGGGAAGCGTTGGTGGTGGGAAATGGGCACTGGTGGAGGGATGGGTGCTGGAACACTGTGTGACTGAAACCCAAACGTGAACACCTTTGTAATTATATATCTCATGGTGGTATTATATATATATATATATATATATATATATATATATATATATATATATATATAAAAACATAAAAACATTTTTAATTTCCAGTGGTACTAACTCAATACATCGAAGAGTTTAGCTAAATTGGGTCATTTATTACCTGGGTACCTTGTTGTCCTTGTGCTTCTCAAGATGCAAGATGTCCAGTTATGCACAACAGCCAGCATGCTACTACCTACAAATAATTCTTTTGTACATTTCCTGAGTCCTCCTAGCCTCAGTTTAAGCTGTCACCAGTGCCAAAGTGACTTATAGTTTTAATAGCCTCAGGACTGATCCTCCTAAGAACAGTACTTAGGGCCCAGAACTAAGCCCTGGCTGCCCCCTTGCCCATGGCCTCTAGTTACTTTCTAGAACTCAAGACTCACATTTTCCCACTGGACTCAAAGTAAATGAGAGTCCGTTCTCTGGGCTCACTAATGACATCTCCAGAGTATTGTGTAGGTTAGAATCTTAGTCAAAATGTCCCTCATGTTTAGAAGCTAGCATGAGTCTTTTCATCATGCCTTCATTAGAGTCAAGCTCTGATGCTCTGAAAATTCTACATCCCACCAAAATTCTACAAGCATCATCAGTTTAGGTCCTAACATAGACCTTTCCTGTTCAATACACCCTAAGGAAAACCCTAAAAATTAGTAGGTATTACATTAGTTACTATTAGATTATACAACAATAAATTGCTTTGTTATTGTTTTAAAAATAAACCACTTTCAGCTGAAATGGCCCAATGGATCCATTGTAAAGATTTAATAATCTTCATTGACTTTCTTCTAAGAATATATTCCTCAACCACATTTGGAGAATTCTCTCCAATAAGCAATATAGAATGGATTATTCAGTGCATGCTTAGGACAAGCTCAAATAGAGGTTGAGAAAAATTTTAAATTGTTGTCCATAGGTGCAGTGTTGGGGGTTTGGGGTAGACTAGTAGAAACTCACTACTTTCTAGAAATTCAGAAAGTGAATGCAAGAACAAGAATGAGCCAGAACCGCACATAACAACCCAGAAAAAAAAACTCATGACTTTATCAATACCATTCCCATATATGGGCTGTAATGGTCAATATAATTAGGGCTGGCTGGGGAGCAGGCATGGGGATGGGGGTGGGTGGTAAGTGAGGGTCTTTGGTGGTGGTGGGGAGCACACTGGTAGTGGAATTGTTGTTGAAAAATGAATGTTTATAACAACTGTATTGCTAAAAACTTTGTAAATCACAGTGTTTAAACAACGTAAAAATAAAATAAATTAAAATAAAAAACTAGGCCACTAAAAAAAGAATTTACCAAAAAATTCTAGATAATAAAGCTGCACAGTAATGTGGCAGGCTACAAGATAAACACTCCCAAATATGCCACATTCCTATATGCATACCATGAAATAAAAGAGAAAAAATTTAAATAGCCCCTTCAAAATTAATCCTCAAATACCTTAGAATCTACTTAACAAAAAGTGAAAGACTTAATGACTGAAAACAACAAATTACTACCAAACAAAATTTAAAAAAGACAGAATGAAACCCCATCCCCTGTTTAATAATCACTCCTGGTCAACTTGGGGATCATAAGGGATGCCAGGTACTGAACCCAGGTTGACCACAAGCATCCTACCCACTGTACTATCATCATAGTCCATGCTATCATGGTCCTAATATGGATTTTAAAGGATTAAAACATGGATACTACTCTCGTCCTGACTTTATACTAATCTATAGAGCTGTAGTAATCAATGTAGTGTGGTACTGCAATAATGATAGAATCTCAGACCAATGGAATAGAATTGAGAGTAAAGAGTCAGATTCTCAGGTACATGGATTATTAAACTTTAACAAAGTTGCAAAAAGTATTAATTGGGAAAAGAAAAGTCTTTTCAAGAAATAGATTTAGAAAAACTGATTGAGGGGGCCGGAGTGATAGCACAGCCCGGAAGTAGCGGCGTTTGCCTTGCACTCAGCCAACCCAGGTTCAATCTCCAGCATCCTGTATGGTCCCCTGAGCACTGCCAGGAGTAACCCCTGAGCATCGCTGGGTGTGACGCAAAAAGCAAAAAAAAAAAAAAAAAGAAAAAAAAAGAAAAGAAAAAAAAAGAAAAACTGATTGATCACATGTATAAAAAGAACAAAATAAACTAACAAAATAAATCCCTCAGGCCCTTATCACACATCAGGAACACAAAACAATTTCAAAATGTATTAAAGACCGTGAGGGACTATGATGATAGTACAGTGGGTAGGATGCTTGTGGTCAACCTGGGTTCTCAATACCTGGCATCCCATATGATTCCCCCAAGTTGACCAGGAGTGATTATTAAACAGAGTCAAGAGGAATCTCTGACCACAACCAGATGTGGCCCAAAAACTACAAAGTAAATAAAATCAAATGATCTTGACATAAGACCTGAATCATAATTTATATTGAGGAGAACATCAGTAGAACTGTCACTGTCACTGTCTTCCCGTTCATCATCGATTTGCTCGAGCGGGCCCCAGTAACATCTCCATATGTCCAGTCTCATGCAGAGTAGAGCCCAAGGGCACCTGCTTGCTCCAGGAACATAAAGAGCCTCAAACCATTCCATCAGGTCACGAGAATGAGGTCTATAATTGTTACTGGTATTTGGCATATATCAAATACAACACGGGTAGCTTGCCAGGCTCTGCCGTGCAGGTAGCATAGTCTTGTAGGCATCTGTAAGTCCAGCATTTATTGATGAACCGCGGCCGCTGATAGGCTGGTCTGCTGGGTGGAGGTCTGACGGGAGAGAAGTCCGGATGTGGAAAATGGAGGCCCTCATGGAGTGGAGGGTCGTCTGGCTTGTTGAGAGCTCTGCTGGGATGGTGGGCCCCGGCTAGAACCCACCATCCCTCCCGGGCGCCTCTTGAGCGGCTGGTCACAGGGAAAGCCAGTAGCAGCTCTGTCCCATGTCAGTAGAACACGTTGGCGTTTAATCTTGAGGCCAAGCAGATGGAAGCAAAAGATGGATTTCATAAAATTAAGAAACTCCTACACTATAAAATAAACAATGACCAGAGTAATAAACACCCACAGGCTGGGAGAAGGTATTTTTCCACTACTCATCTGACAAAGGGTTAATAGCCAGGACATATAAAACATTTGTAAAACTTCATAGGAAAAAAATAAACTCCATTCACAAGTAGGAGAAGATATGAATAGAAACTTCCTCAAGGAAGACATACAGATGGCCAACAGGTATACACAAAACGCTCTATATCACTGATTATTAAGGAAATACTAATAAAAACAAGACTCATTGGAATGAGTGAAACTGGCACACATAAAAGAACAACAACCAGTGTTGTTATGGATGTGGGGGAAAGGAATCTTTATCCACTGCTGAAAGAATATTGATTGGTTCAACCATTTTGGAAAAAATAGATGCAAATGTCTCCACAAAACTAAGAATTGAGCTTCTATCTGACCCTGCAAGCGCCACTTCTTGGCATCTATCTCAAAGGTCCAAAAACTATTCAGAAAATACATGTGCATTGCAGTTCTATTCACAGTAGCCCAGATCTGGAAACAACGCTTCTCCAAGAACAGATAACTGGGTAAAGAAAGTATGGTATATATATCACTTGTATCACTTCGTATCACTTGTCTTCCCTTGTTCATTGATTTGCTGGAGCAGGCACCAGTAACATCTCCATACATCCTGTTGTATAGCCCAAGGGCATGTGATCACCCCAGGAACACGAAGAGCCACAAACCATTCCTTCAGGTCATGGGAATGAGGTTTATAATTGTTACTGGTTTTTGGCATATCAAATACAACACGGGTAGCTTGCCAGGCTCTGCCATGTGGGTGGTACACTCTCAGTAGTAGGCTCTCATTTCGTGTATTTACGAATGAACTGCAATGGGGAGAGATCGGCTTTTCTCTTAGGCGGAGCTCTGTGGAGCTGTGGAGTCGGGATGTTGAGAATGACTGTCCCCATGGTGTGGGGGGTTCCTCTGGCTTCTTACTAGGCTCTACTGGGATGATGGGCCAGGACTAGAATCCGCCTAGAACTGTATACAGTGTATAAATGTGAAAGATCCTGGGAAGGACCTGGTCCTACTTCCATTAGTGTATAAGACTGTTGCGCAGCATGAGCTATGTTGGACTCCTCCAGGGGCAGGCTGAGCCATTTACCACCCTCCAGAACTCCATGGACTGCTCCACGTGGGGCTGAGCAGCGCCCAACTGTGGTTCTGGAGTGTCTCTTTGTGTTGCTGGCTGTGGTGGCTGGGAGCTCATATTACATTTTGGTATATGTATAAAATGTAATACTTCCATTTGCATAAGAAAAGACAAAAATCATGCAATTTTCCACTATGTGGAACTGGAGGATGATGAGTGGCATCCGCCAGAAGGAGAGAGAAGGTGCAGATGATTCTCTTATATATAATATGTGGGTATAAATAAGCATAGTAAGGGGATAAAACATCCCAGGATCTGTAAAGTGGTAATCAGGACTGTGTTTCCCATAATGGAAAATGGGGGAGGGTATGTGTGTGGTGTGTGTGTGTGTGTATGTGTGTGTGTGTGTGTGTGTGTGTGTGTGCCATGAGAACCATGGTGGAGAGAAATGGACATCCTGGTAGCGGATATGGAGTTGGAACATGTATCTACATGGAACTCTATCATTAACAGTATTGTGAATCAGGGTGACTAAAATAAAATGCTATTTATGAATGAAATAGCTTATAAAATATCTCAGGAAATATAGGCCTGTTTTCCATGAGGTTGACTTACAATGCATCTTCAATGAATCAATGACATTGGCTAAGGAAACTGAAACAAAACTAAACAAATGAGACTCCATCTAACTAAAATGTTTTAATTAATTAATTAATTTTTTTTCTTTTTGGGTCACACCGGCGGCGCTCAGGGTTTCTCCTGGCTCTGCACTCAGTAATAACTTCTCGCAGTGCTCGGGGACCACATGGGATACCGGGATCAAACCCGGGCTGGCATGGCTGGCCGTGCGGAGGCAAATGCCCTACCTGCTGGGCTATCACTCTGGCCCCTAAAATGTTTTCTATACTGAATGAATGATGACTAAAATTAAAAACACCCTCTGTGAGACTCCTGTACTACATGTTGTGTGTGATTGCATTTTATCACAGAATCATAGACCATTGAAGACCAAAGCGTTCTTGGGATTGGGCAGACCAAGTCTGTTTGTGTAAATGACAGTCTTGAGAAAATAGATGACGTGCCTGAAATAACCAATCGAGATTTTAATCTCTAAACCCCAAATTCAGTCATTTTCTTACTTTGGAGTGGGTGGTATTTGTTGTTCTTCTTCAGAGATCTTACTAAGTCAATAACTCAGAGGAACAAATAATTATCCATTAATTAACTACTACAGGAAAAGTCAATACACACCTCCACTGTTTCGATCTAGTTTCTGCTCATACAAGGATCCCTGGTCTTACAACAGAGACCAAAGTCCCTCAGGAGTAAATGTGGTTCCACCAGAGTCTGGTTTGGTCGTGTCCTCAGAGGACAATCTGAGCATCACCTCTGCTGTGTGGGAACTCAGAGGTGAGTTGCCACTGAGGAACAGCTCTGAGTGGAAACATTAGAACTTCGACTTGTTCAATCAGTGGATAAAATTTATCACTCCTCACTGACTTCAGTCACATTTTTATGTCTCTGATTCTCGGTTTTCCCCATAAAAAACAATGGGGATCATCAATATTATAATAACAAAATGAAAGCATATCTATGTTGTGTGCTAGTCAATTATATCACTTCACTTTTACACTTGGTTTTCCGTGGTTCATCAATTTGCTCGAGCGGGTACCAGGTAGCTTCCCATTCATTGTGAATGAGGTCCATTATTGTTACTGTTTTTGGCATATTGAATATACTACGGTAGTGCTTCCAGGCTCTGCCATGAGCTCTGGGGTCTCTGGAGCCAGATCTTTTCTATGTCAGACCATCAAATATCCAGGGCCCACAGGGCAGAGCCCTGGGTGTAGACAAATCTGACTTCTGTCTGCCCACCTGCCCATGCAGCCAGGCACTGCAGCCACACCTGCAACACCTCAAGTGGCAGAAGTCAATTATAAACCACAATAATTTGCAATACTTTTTCCTTTTTTTTATTTAATTACCATGAAATACAGTGACAAGCCTGCTCAGGATTGGGTTTCAATTACACTGTATCTATCTCCTGACTTGAGTTTCTTAGCATGGACTCCTCTAGTTTCATTCATGTTGTTACAAGAGGACAGATTTTAATTTTTGTAGCTGAGATGTCTTACATTATATACATCTGATATATCATATACATGTATACAAATAAAGTCCAGGCTAAAGTCACCAGACTTCTGTGGAGATGGAGCTGGGGTCCTTTTCCCCACCTATGTCTGCCCGGGGAGGCCCCATGGACCCACCTACGAACTACTCCCAGGCTGTCAGCTGTGAACCAGAGACACAGATACACAGGGCAGAGCTGCTACCAGCTCTCCCTGTGCTGCGGCTGATGTGAGGCATCCAGGAGGGGAGGGGCAGGCTCTGGCCCTGGCCTGCCACCCCAGTGAGAGCCTTGGAGGAAGCCAGAGGAACCCCTGCCACTATGATGGTAGCCATTTTCAATGTCCAGACTCCACAGATCATCAAAGCTCCATTGGAGAGAATCTGATCTCAAGCCCAGGTATGCTGGTCTCAACAGCTAAAGTCACCATGGAGATGGAGCTGTGGTCCCTCTCCCCTACCTGTCTGATCTGGAAGGCCAGGTAGACCTACCATGAACTGCTCCCAGGCTGTCTGCAGTGAACCAGAGACACAGATACACAGGGCAGAGCTGCTACTGGCTCTCC